>CM073137.1:48675263-48687788 GCA_037039145.1 Fundulus diaphanus | reverse complement strand
TCCATTTTTTGATAAAATTTTTGTAGCTGAGCTTGACTGTCAATGCATATAATTTTGTATTTGAAAAATATTTGACTTCACAAATACCTTTTGTAGTTAAAACCGTAGATCTGTTCAATAATTTTCAAGGAATGTTCTATGAATGGAATTGTCTTTCGCTGCTGTTAATTGCATTAAATGACCCCGTTTTTCTGATGACTTTTTATTATGAAAAATTTACCACTGAGGCACTCGCCTACAAAAAAAGAAAAGAAGTAGTAGAAATTAGTTACAAGTGAAAATAAATAGTTTTGGGGGTTAAATTTTAAGTAGAAAGTGAAAATTATTTATTATGTTTTATTTTATTTTGAGCTATAAGATTTAAAAAGCAATCTCTACAATGCGTCATGGAGTCAGGCAACCTTTTGTTGGTAATCACCTCATTTTTGAGGTGCACTTTTATTTACTTTGTTGAATTTTTGGAACCAAGGCTAACATGTGTATTATAGTACATATAATTTCATGTTTGAAAATGATTTGACTTAACTTCACAAATACCTTTGCAGATAGTCTTCTGAACATTTTTAAGAGGTTGCACTTTTTTCTTTGACCTTTGCTGTGGTTATTTTTGAGGGTGTACTTTATTTGTTGATAAATATTTTTGTAACTGAGGTTGACTATGTAAATGCATAGAATTCTATATTTTATATAAATATTTGACTTCACAAATACCTTTGCATTTAAGCCAAAAATCTGTTCATTAATTTTCAAGGGATGCTCTTTTTGCTGTATTTTGAATTGTCTTTTGCTGCTTTTATTTAATGCAAATTACCACTCTACCACAAGATTTGGAGAGCCAAAACATTTTGTTTGTGTCAGGGTTCAGTTTTGATTTGGGTTTTTATTTACTATTTTTCAGTTCTTCCTCCTGTCTGGGTTTAGTTAGGTTCTGGCTTTTGTTTTGGTTAATTCAGTTTCCTCCTACCACTCCCACTCAGCCTTCCCTTCCACTGCAGTTAGTCACACCTGCCAGCCACTAATTAGCCAGACTCACTTCACCTGCCAGCCTCCCTACTTAAGCCTCACTCTGCTGTCACTCCTTTGCCGGTCCGTCATCATTCTACACCTCTTCATGCCAGTCCCCGTTTTTGCCTTGGAAGATTTGTTTTTTGCT
The DNA here is from genome assembly GCA_037039145.1 of Fundulus diaphanus. NCBI lineage: Eukaryota > Metazoa > Chordata > Actinopteri > Cyprinodontiformes > Fundulidae > Fundulus > Fundulus diaphanus. Next base: position 48,686,635 of record CM073137.1, on the reverse strand, counting down.
CTCTCTCGTTTAAGGTTAGTCCTGCCAGTTTCTCTAGACTCATACTCTACTGTTTGTCCCTGGAGAAGTTCTGCTCTGTGTCCTGGTGTCTCCAGAGAACTGCTAACTGGACTAGCCGCCCTGGAAAGGCTCTGCTCTGTGCCCTGGTGTCTCCAGAGAACTGCTAACTGGACTAGCCGCCCTGGAGAGGTTCTGACCTGTGCCCTGATGTTGCTACGGGGTCAACTAGCCGGGCAGCACCGAGCCTTCCAGGCTACCGGATTGTTATGGACTCGTTCCAAAGTGACATATACTGAACATCCTGATTCAGTCATGTGACTAGTGAGGTACTCTGGGTATGGAAGAAATAATTGCCAAAGTCTTGGTGCACCTAGGCAGCTAATGTGTGCAAATATACAGTAGATATCCTATATCATATGCTTCGTTCCGGGCCGTCAGCTTCTGCCATCACCAGCACTCCTGATCCACTGCAGTTCAGTATCTCCGGTCACGTCTTCCACCACCCATTATCCCAACAATAAAGACTCTCAACTCTAGTCCCGTGTGTGTGTTTCTGAGTCCTTCAGTGAACAAACCGTGACAGTTTGCCGTTATAGATAAGCCAGAGCTACTAAATAACTTGTTTTTCATAGCTGCATCCAGCACAAGCTGCAGGTTATGCAAAGATTATATTGAATATGAACTTATCGGTATCGGCCATGAAAAGCAGAAAATTATCGGTTATTGATATCGTGGAAATTTTAATATCGTGCATCACTAGTTTTGGTGTTTTTTTTTTTACATTCCACCTTCAGCTGTTGCCGACAATACATCTGATGTCATCAGTTCCATTGTTGTCAGGATACAGACACAACACCCCAATTCTTTTGAGGCAATAGCTGGTGATTTTAATCACGCCTTACTCTCTGCTACACGGCCAATGGTTCACCAGTATGTCACAACTGCTCTACCAGAGAAAACAAGGCATTGGACTTGATTTACACAATTGTCAAGGATTAGTTTATTTCCAAATCAAGACCTCCTCTGGGTAAATCGGATCACAACCTTATTTTTCTCTTCTCAAATTGTAAACCTCTTGTCAAGAGACAACCTGTAACAAAAAGGGCTGTGAATGGGTGGTCACAGGAAGCTGAAGAAGTCCTACAGGGTTGTTTTAAAACTACTGATTGGATTTCTTTTTGCAAGCCACATGAAGGGGACATAAATACCTTGACTAAGTGTGTGACTGACTATATGAACTTCTGTGTGGACAGCATCATCCCCACCAGAACAGTGAGATGCTTCCCTAATCACCAGAGACCTGAAGGAACTGTTGAACAAGAAAACATGAGCATTTACGGAGTGGGACAGAGTTATTGAGTATACAGAAACAGCTCAAAGTCAAGATCAGAGACAGCAAGGTGGTGTATAAGAATAGTGTAACGCATATACGGCTAGGCGTCTGACTACGGCCATAGATATTAAAACGGACATCAGATAGGTTCGACTATGGAGCCTGTGGGTGAATAATTTACAAAACAAGTAGTAAGTTTTAAGTTACTGTATTGAAAATGATATTTGTTTCACATATATTCAGGAAAACAAAATCAATAACCAATAATACAAAAAAAGAAACACACTAATAACAAAACAAATGAACATAGAAACAAATAAACCCAGATAACACCCAAGAGTTATTTTTTTTCCAAGTTCGCTCCTTCTGCGGCAGATGGTCAATGATCCAGTAAACCATTGTCCAGCCTTTTCCAAAATCCAGGCAGTAGGGCCAAGGGAAAAGAGCAAGAAATAGTTTGGTCCTACCGCACTGTTTCCAAGATCTGGTAGCTCGCCATCACGGATTGAAACAGGTATGAAAAAAAACCTGACCTAAACAAGGTCATAGAAAACAACAATTAGCATTTAACAGGGTTAAATGCTGTCCAACAAATTAAACATTAAAAAAGAACCAACTATATTCCATAAAGTACTTATAAGGAATTTCTCACAATGAGTTTCAAAATAAAAATTACATAAATAGTACAAATTCAAATAAATGTACAAGTAAAGTAACCTCAATAAGTTATTGGTAAAGTTTCAAATAAAGTGCACTTTCAAGTGGTAATTAGGTTGAATTGACATTAAAGTCAATCAAACTCAATTTAGCTCAAACATATTTCCAACAAACAATGGCTTGGGTTTTATTTGTTGCGAAAATCCCAATCCAAAGTTCCATAGGCCGTGAACAAATTTAATCAAAAGGAAAATCAAAAGGCTAAGTTAATACATTGAAGACATAACCTCCATTCGGCCACAAAATTAAACAAAAAGAGTATGATCTTTCAACTACAAGACCATTTCTAAAAATGTCAACACATAACTGTTGAGCAGGTGAGTTTCTACTAATGCCACAAAGCAAACAGCATAAAATAAATGACTCACCGTTGAATGAGTGCCAGGAAACACTTGTTGGAATCCGTTCTCAGTAGGTTTAGCAATATACTCCCGTGAGTTCAGGAGGATGCCAACACGAGCAGCTAGCCACAGAGACAGTAGCAACACCAATGGAGGAGATCGCAAGTTCTTCTTCTTCTTCTTCTTCTTGTTTTATGGCGGTTGGCAAAAAACTTAATGATGTGCATTACCGCCATCTACTAGAGTGGAGTGTGAATCGGGATGCTATGTATATATATTCTCCCACAAAAAAATAAATAACTAGATAAATAAATAAATATAAATATAATGATAATAATAATTACATAAATATACTTATATCCTTTCTATCAATTTTGTTTTCTTAAGGTAGCTTATCAAATAACCAAAATACTCAGAATTAGAAATTTTTCCCAAAATATCTTTTAAATTTAACTGTAATTTATTTTCTTGTAATTGACGTAATAATTCTCTTCTCTCCATAGAATATTTATAACAAACCAACAAAACATGCTCCACCGTCTCCTCTTGATAACAAAAGTCACAAACTCCTGTTGGATGTTTTCTCATTTTAAATAGATTTCCATTTAACCCTGTATGTCCGAAACGTAATCTCGATATAATTGTTTCCTCTTTTCTATTCCTTCCTGTTATCCTCATTGCACCAACTTTCCTTTGAATACTATAAAGCCATCTTCCGGTTCTATCTTCTTCCCACAGCTTCTGCCATCTTTCCTTAACCTTTTGTTTAATAATAGATTTAATTTCTTCCTTACTAAATGTTACCACTATATCAATATTAATATTTTTTGTAGCTTTTTTTGCATATTTGTCTGCTAATTCATTTCCTTTTATTCCTATATGGGATGGTATCCATGTAAAAATAACTACTAAACCCATTGCTTGAATTCTATACCTTAATAACTGAATCTCTAATAAAAGGTCTGATCTACTAGTAGAATGATTATTTTTTATTGAATATAATGATGAACTTGAATCGGAACAAATTATGCTTCTCAAAGGACGAACTTCCTCAATCCATTCTAAAGCTACAATGATTCCCATCATCTCTCCTGTATAAACTGATACTCCATCAGAAATTCTTTTACATTTCTTAATATTAAATTCTGGAACAATGAATGACACCCCATTATTGTTATTTGAGTTTTTTGAAGCATCTGTAAAAACTTGAATATATCCATAATAGTTATTGTCTAAATATGATTGTATTGAACTAAAATCTAAATAGTTTCCTTTTTCCCTTTCCTTCAACAAGGTTAAATCAACAATACTATTAGAAAATAAAGATGGATGAACTGGTGAAAGAGGGACTGTTTGGCTAATATTTATATAATCTAAATCAAATTCTTTTATAATATTTTCAATATCCCAACCAAAAGATTTTAAATTCTTTTTTTCCTTTTTCCCAACTAGGATTTAAATTTTTTTGACATGGATGATTTCCCTTATGTCCCTTTAATTGACACCAATAAGAAATCTTTAACTGTAGTCTTCTAAGATGAAGTGGTAACTCTCCCATTTCTACCAGTAAAGCTGATGTTGGAGTTGTTCTTATAGCTCCTGTACATAACCTCAAGGCTTGATACTGAATATTATCTAATTTTTTGAGTAGTGTTTCTGATGCTGATTCTAAAGCTATACTTCCATAATCAAATACCGACCTTATTAAACCAGTATATATTGCTTTCAATGCTTTTCTCTCAGCACCCCACTCACTCCCCACCAAACACCTCATTACATTTAAAACTCTCTTACACTTATCCACAACTTTTTGAATATGAATTTTCCAACTAAGCTTTTCATCCAACCATAAGCCCAAAAACTTAAATTCCTTAACTCTCTCTAATTCATGATTATATATTTGTAATTTTAAATTTTCAGATACTTTCTTCCTTGTAAAAAATAAAGTTTTTGTTTTGTCTATAGAAATTTTAAATCCCCATTTAAAAGACCAATCTTCTATATTATTAATTGCTTCTTGTATCTTTTTAACAATGAAATTTAAATTTTTCCCCCTCTTCCAAATTGCTCCGTCATCAGCAAATAAAGAAAATCCCATTCCACTCTCCAAATTGTCAAACATATCATTAATCATAATAGAAAAAAACAAAGGACTCACTATACTTCCCTGTGGTGTACCATTTTCAACAAGAAACTTTTCTGACAAATGTTGTCCTACTCTCACTTGTATTGATCTATTTTGTAAAAAATCTTTTATCCAATAAAACATTGATCCACTAATTCCCATTTTTCTCAATTTAATTAAAAAACCCTCTTTCCACATCATGTCATAGGCTTTTTCTATATCAAAGAAAACAGCCACCACACTCTCCCTATTAACTTGTCCTTTTCTAATTTCATGCTCTAAACATAGAATAGGGTCCATAGTACTTCTACCTTTCCTAAATCCACTTTGAAATGTTGATAAGTATCCCCTCTTCTCTATGAAATAACTTAATCTTTCATTTATCATTCTCTCCATTATTTTACATATGTGTGAAGTTAAAGCAATAGGCCTGTAACTAGCTGGATTTGACCTCTCTTTACCTGGCTTTAGGATTGGAACTACAATTGCTTCTTTCCATGCCTTAGGTAAAAAACCTACTTCCCATATCTTATTATAAAATTCTAACAACATCTTTTTAGATTCATTACTAAACTTACTAACCATAATATAAGTAATATTATCTTTCCCTGGAGATGAATTTTTTGATTTCCTTAAAGCATTATTTAACTCAAATAAAGAAAAAGGACCATTTAATAAATCATTATATCCTATATTTCCTTCTAATAAATTAACATTTTCATTAATTGTACAAACTCTTCTACGTTTCTCTTCTATACTTAAATTATTACTACTATGAACTTTAACAAAATTTTGAACCAGCATGTTTGCCTTCTCCTCCTCAGTCACAGCCATAACATTTCCCTCTTTCAGAACTGGATATCCATATTCAGGTTTAAATTTTCCTTTTCCTATAAATCTATACTGTATTCCATTTTTTATAAATATTACACATCCTCCTCCACTTTCTTGTTCCCTATCTCTTCTAATACTATCATATCCTGCTATAATAAAATCTAACTCTGGTTTAAGCCATGTTTCTTGAATACAAATAATATCTGGTTTATTTTCCAAATAACTTAAATATCCTTTAAATTCTTGTCCATTTGCTAATAAACTTCTTGTATTCCATTGTAAAATAAACATTCAATTCTTCCTCCACCTTGTTTCCCATCTATTTCAAGCCTTTTATTTATCAATTCCCACGATAAGTCTTTCACAGCTAAACATTTTTCTGCACCTTTCACTATAATTTTGATCTTTTCAGTTTTCTGTTTCACTTGATCAGTACAATTGATAACATATGCCATAAATAAGATTAGTTTATCCATTGTGATTTCTGTTCTTGCAAGATCTCAAGTTGACCTCTAACCTGGAACTTATAGTGTGTGCTGCTTGTTTGACCCGCCAAAATAAAATTCAAGGTGATTATTTTGTACAGGTTACAATAAGCTTGAGAATAAACTGCAGAGGAACAATATTAGAGATGTGTGGCCAGGGATGAAGAAGAGCACAGGCTTCAAGCAGAAAGAGAATCGGATAGATGGAAGTCTGGAGAGAGCCAATCAGCTGAATACATTCTTCAATAGGTTCAGTTCAGAAACAGGCTCATTATCCTACCCTCCTGCCCCCAACCAAACAGATATCCCACGCTCCTTTGACCCACAGCTTGCCTATCACTTCAGATGTTTTATCCTCTACCTCAGTCATGGACTCTTCTGCATCCATTAGTTTTTCTTCTACCAAATCAGGAGATGCTGCTGCTCCCTCCCCCTCCCACTTTTCTGTTTCTAGAAGTCAGGTGAAGAGACAGCTGGAGAGACTGAACTAGAACAAGGCTGCAGGTCCAGATGGTGTCAGCCCCAGAGTCCTGAAGATCTGTTCAGAGCAGCTCTGTGGAATTCTGCAGCATCTCTTCAATCTAAGCTTGACCCTAGAGAAGGTACCGCTGTTGTGGATGACATCCTGTCTGGTTCCGGTACCAAAGAAAACTCATACATCAGTCATCAACGACAACTAGAGACCCATTGCCCTGACATCCCACATCATGAAGGTCCTAGAGAGACTTGTGTGTTTGTGTTTGTGAAGCTAAGATCCTTCAAGGTTTGCAGCAAGATGTTGCATGTCTTCTATAATTCTGTTGAGTGTCATCTCCTCTGCCATCATCTGTTGGGGCAGCAGCATTAGAGCCAGGGACCTAAAAAGGCTAAACAACCTGATAAAGAAGGCTGGATAAATGAAACAAATAAAAGAAAAAATATAAACATTTCTATATCTGTACATCAAGATAGTGTTTCACCATTTTCTTTATACAAACACTATCTTGATGTGCAGGTATATAAACGTTTATATTTTTTCTTTTATTATTTTCGTTTATGATGTATTTTGATAATCTACCATTTCTCACAGATTTCTTTAAAGTGTCAACTGGGGGTGGGGGACGGGAGCTAAAGCGATGCCCAGCAGGCATGTCCTGCTTCCAGGCCTTTCTGGACCCCTGGAATCACTGGCAAAGATAATCTAGGCGGGAAGGAGCCGACTAGGGCGGGCAAAAATGGTTTGCCAGTGGAACTGCGGCTAAAGCAAGCATAGCCGATAGAGAACGCTGGGAAGTATGGCTTCACTTTTCAAAATGTGCTGTACATTATGCTCGCTGCAATTTTTGTGAGGCGAAGTGCAAGGCCAGTGGCAGGAATACTGAGGAAGAACCTGGTCACTGCTGCCTATTTTAGAAATTTTTCACTGTATTTAGTGACTTTTCAGACCCATCCAGCGTCTTTAAAAAAAAAAAAAAAGCAACTAGCGAAACATCTAGAGCCTTTGTTCTGTTTTTGGTGACTTCCTTGAAAGCACCAATCGTTCTGGAGTTATTGTCTTGGGAGAGCAGTGAGTGCTGCTGTGAGCTCCTTCCCAACTTCCCCAAGCACTGTCTCACACACAGACAGCTACAGCTGCTGCTGCTCCCTCATCCTGATATTCGCCTGTAGCGTAGAGAGGAGAGCCTCTCTGTTCCCTCATAGCAAATGTATCCCACCCTGATTTACAGAGCTGGATAAAATATAATTTTAATAGTTTTTTTTCTTCTTCTCTGAAACTGTTGCACTAAAATTATTCCCTGAATTTTATTCACACACATCTTCAATCCCGTATTCACCTCGTTCACTCTGTGCCTCTAACTGTTGTTTGGGTAAATATTTGTTTTTAAAGGTGCATAGCCATGTTACTTGACGTTTTTTTAGTCTTTACATCAGTTGCTTACTCTGGTTGCATACAAAGTTTTTATGAAAAATGATCACGTCCTGCTGGCATATTAGTAGCTATTTTAGTGTTTTTGCTCAATTTATTAGTAAATTAAGCTTTTTTTTTGTTTATGTACGATATTGACAAAAGTACATACTGCGCATGTCCAGCAGGGGTTAAATCAAGGAAGCGGCTAACGACTATTAGCATCTCTCAGTGAAACAATGAAGAAAGGTCCAAGATCCAGTGAAAAATAGTGCAAACAAATGACTGGAATGTCGCTGGGAATACAGTATGCTTTTCACTGAAGCGGACACTAAACCTGCCGAGGCTCAGATGTGACCGCATAGTTTATTGACGTGAGTAAATGTTCTGAAATGAGGCAGTTAAAATTTTTGTAGATTGGTTTATTTCATTAATGACTGTTGGTCTTTGATCACGCCGAGCTGCCGCTTTATTGCGAGACATTGCAGAGGGTCAGGCTTGGTCTGGCATTATTTACAATTGATTTATAAATTAAGCAAACTGGCATTATGATAGTTTTGTGATACTGTCGCTAGATGTTGGCATGTTTATAGTTGTTAATCGGGCCCAAGACTGAATTATTTTTGGCTCAAGAAGGACTATCAAGATTGAGGCTTGGTTTATATAACATTTTATCACGATCAAACGGTTTTGGGTCTTTCTTAATAACCACATTACGTGGCTAGATACCTTTTTTAAATTCTTTGGTTTAAGGTAATGTATTGTAAAATTGAGAAATTATTTCTAGATCCAAAAAAGTTTATATATTGTGAAATAAATGTTAACATGTATTACTACATAAACACATAAGTACTAAAAATAGGTACTGTTAAGTACCGGTATCGATTATCGGTTCAAATGTGAAAGGTACCCATCCCTAGCGGTGGTAGAGACCTATAAAGACTTCCTGAGAATTCTGCCCTGTCCTTATAAAAGTATGAAATGTTCTTGCAGTCTCGATTAAATAAACTAAAATCTGCAACATGCTCTGCAATAAGCAGAATAATTGAGTATAGGTTACCTTACATAGGAATGTTTCAATTTAAGATTTAACATTGACTTTTAACTCATGTCCCAAAGTGACATATACTGAACATCCTGATTCAGTCATGTGACTAGTGAGGTACTCTGGGTATGGAAGACATAATTGCCAAAGTCTTGGTGCACCTGGGCAGCTAATGTGTGCAAATATACAGTAGATATCCTATATCATATGCTTTACACCGTTTTAACATATTTTTTAATTCATTCTAAAGATGTGGCAGCTTTTATTTTGGTGTATCGGTGCGCCACGATCAAATACATGTAGCGGAAACTCTGGAATAATTATGAAAGTTTTATTTGGTTTTAGGTGACTCCTTTTCCTGTTTCCCCCCTTTTTTATTATTTCACTTTTTGTAGAATGGATAAAACGCAAAAATATAGCATTCAAGACGCATTGGAAATAATCACTGGAGACGACAGTGAATATGAGGGGTGTGAAAGTATCTCAGATAAAGTACCCGAAAAAAAGGCGGTTTCCATTGAATTCAGTTCCTCTTAAACTGGTGAGAAAAGGTCTAGGAATTCAGTTTAAAGGTCATTTTGTATTGTTGAATCCCAGATTCAATGTGCATTTATGGTGAGATAAATTGTTAATTTGTCAACATCTCATTTTCTAGCCACTCTAAGAGCGCTGTATTTGAGCGACAACGACTTTGAAGTTCTTCCTTCTGACATTGGGAAGCTGACAAAACTGCAAATAGTAAGTTCATCGCACTGCTTGACACATTTTTGTTGATATTGTTTTTCTATTGGCAGAAAATTGTTGTAATTACACAAATGTATTATACATCCATAAACCAGAGTATTTATATGTAAGGAAAAAAAGCAAACATTTTGCAATGGAGGAAGATGCCAGAGATAGGTTGAACTGTCGGAAGATCCCTGTCAACAAGTTTGTCACAATATCAGACCTTGTAATGCTTGGAAAACCTCTAATAAACCTAAGAAGTCTATCACCAACTATTCAAGACTCAGTTGTCAAATCTGAAATGTAAGAGGACAAAATAAAGTCACGGCAGATATCTGCAGAACAATGTTCACTGAGGGGGAACCAAATGAATCTTTGGCAATGCAAAAAAGAAGCATAATACACACACTGCAAAAAGGGGAACTAAAAGTAAGTAAAATATTCTTAAAATTAGTCTATTTCTCATTGATTTGAGCAGGTAAATAAGACTATTTGCCAATGGGATTAGTAGTTCTACCCCTAAAATAAGATAATTAGATATTCTGCACTTGAAAAATGATGATGGGGATTAATTGTTCCTACTTTAAGTGCAAAAATCTCATTCCATTGGCAAATAATCTTATTTACCTGCTCAAATCAAGGAAAAATGCATTAATTTCTAGAGAAATGTACTTACTTTTAGTTCCCTTTTTGCAGTGCAGCTCAAAAAGAAAAAAAGAATGTTTAATATGAAGTCAGACTTAGTACAGGGGGTTGGTAATCCATGTCAGCTGTTCAGGTGTTATTGAATTTAACAGGGGCACTAAAGGGGCCACAATGAGACAACCCCAAAAATAGGATGGGTATTGTCTATAAGAGAACATAAATTTTTTGGCAGCAGTAGCTCAGGGCCCCTCCTGGTTGGAGTCACATCTAGACAGAACTTCAGGCTAGATGGAGCTTCTGTGAATAGGAAAAAAAACAGAACATAAAGTTAAAAGTTCAAATAAAAGCAATCAATACAAAACTGGAGAGTAGTAGGAGAATGTAGCAGAGTGAGGGAAAGTCGTCATTATTTGGCTTTTTCCATGGCCCGTTTTTTGCCAGCACTACTATACTTTTCCTGCCCGAGCTCCGCTCCATGTACCGCTTTTAGTTTTCAATGAAGTCGGTCCCGTGTTAGTTTTAAGCCCCACCTCCGATTTGCGGCCTGCTGCTAGTAAGCAGTGTGGCATTAACTAAAGAAATGGTGAGAAACTGTAGAATAAAAACGTAGATAAAGCTCTGCTGTGTGTGTGTGTGTGTGTGTGTGTGTGATTCACAACGGCTCCGCTTCGTTCCTTGGAGCGGCAGAGATGGAGACTGTCCCAGGCTGCAGCTCTTATTGCCAGCACACATGCGCGGTCTGTGTGTGTGTTGGATGCTTCTCTCCTCCTGCAGAAGCCAGCTATGCTCTCTGCTGCGCACAGACAACACTGGTTAGATGAGTGTTTCCTTCTCCACTGTACTGAGTCCAAAAATCATGGTGGTTGTTTTCTTTTTTCCCCTTGCTCGCTCCGCTGTCTGCTGGCTGGCTGGCCACACCTATGGCCAATCAGCAGTGGCAGGCTGGCCGCACCCATGGCCAATCACTGACAGTCGGCTGACGTAACAGCTCTACTCTACTCAACAACAACCATACCACATCCTGAGAGCAGATGAAAAAATCCGAGCATTGTGGAGTAGAGTATGGCCCAGTGGAGCCGATGGAAAAGGCCGCTAAGTCCTCCAGCAGCTTAAGCCTGTAGCGGCATAACTAGAGATGGCTAATTGCTTAAAATGTTGAGCAATTTCAACTAAATAAAGGAAAGTTTTAAACATAGTCTTAAAAGTAGGCAGGGTGTCAGTTTTACCCACTAAAAC
>CM073137.1:48665263-48670263 GCA_037039145.1 Fundulus diaphanus | reverse complement strand
CAATCATTTTCATGATCATAGCGTTAATATGGCACAACAGCCTCCACCAGAAAACGCCACCTCGTCTAAGAAATGGTAAAAACTGATGCAGCCCAGTCAAGGGGAATCCCGCTCTGTGCCAATCTGAGCGCGAATACCCCGTATTGAATCTAAAAATTAGCCTTACCGAGTAATTTATGGATCTGTGATACCTATCAGATCCTGGTTCTCTTTATATCAAAGCAAAAAGATTGCAAGAACTGTAGATCTTGGTGTGTGTCTGTAGCAGTTTCCATTCTTAATCATAAAGCCATAGCGATCAACATAATGCAACATCACAGTATAAACATCATAACACATAAAATCATACATGACAGGAAGTCAGTGGAAAAGAAAAAAAAACAAAAAAACAAAAACGTTTTGTGATATAAAAAGTGTCCGTACGTCAATAACGTAAAAAAAAATGTCAGGCCATTCTGAGTACGTGGCAGACATGAATCTATTCGCGCATAAGTGGTCTGCTCAGGGTTCTCAGGCAACTGCTCCTTCGTTGCAAAAAGGAAAAGAAAAAGAGAGAAAAAGAAAATCATAGTTCTCTGGCTTGTTTCTCCCAAACTTCTTAAGTCCTTTTCTTGTTCTCTGCTTGAACAAAACGATTTAGTTGAATGGTAATGAGTGTTCAGTCCTGGCTCGGGCAATAAGCATTTTATTCCCAGTAAAATGCTCTGTGAAGATGGTTGGAAGACACCAGGCCTTGTTTACTGTTGAGGATCAGAAACAAGGTGTAATTAGTGTTCTTATCAAGACTCCCAATCTTGTGTCATTTACCTTCTTCAAACACTTTCACATCCAGATATTCCCGCTCACAATTATTGTGCTCTCAGCTTAACCTCCTGCACTGTAATCATTAGATCTTGCATCGCTCCTATATTAAAGGAGAAATCTTAAAGTTCAACTTTATCCGCAGCAGTTTTTTCTCCGTAGTTCTTAACCAAATTTCTCCCATGTGTGTCTCATCTTACGTCTGACAGTTGAAAGTTCTCTGCGACATAAATTTATCATCTTATTAGTTTCATGATTACTGTGTCAAGGTCCATCTCACCTCATTTAACACACTAAGTCTCAACAAAGAATTGTATTAAAACCTTTCAGAAACTTCTTGCTGAACCAGCCTTAAAATACTTCACATTTTTCTAAAAACCCGAACAGAAAACCCTTAAGTTTGTAAAAGAAAGCTCCACTTTGTAGATTTCCAGAATATTGTTGTGATGTTAATCAGAAGCATCCCCATGTATCTTTTGTCTTATTTTGAAAAGCTCAGCTGAGAAAAAGGAAGTGTGTGCATGCCCCAAGAAGTAGTTCTGTGAATCAGTTTTAGCTTGACGTGCATCAAATCAAAGGACTTCTGATTGAATATGCCTTCCGCCTAAAGCGAAGAGCAATTCTAACCCCATTAATTTCTAACTTTTTAAGAATTCCTGTTGGCTTTAACAGACAGCTTTTTCTAATCAACCCAGATTGTATTTTATGTCCCCCTGTTTGAATCTTGTTTGAAACAAACCTGTAAGCTGTAATATGCTGTGAACAGTAACTCATTGTTTCTTTTTAAAGACATCTTCCCCTGATCATTTAACTACTCCATACTGCTCTCGATAAAATTTCTATGAGACTTTAAACCTGTTTAATTTATCTAACATTAGTTTAATTGATAATACACCCAAGCACAATTTTAACCCCATCTAATTCAACCCTTTAATAAGTATCTTGTTGTCGGTTCTCATGTGTTTAGTTTAACCTTGAAAAACTTTAAGCAGGTATTACTCAGAGTGATTTTCTTGCATTTTCATTTGTCCATTATTATTATTATTACCACTTTTTCTGCAGTTTTTCCAAATTTAGGTTGCTGTGTGTGTTAAATTATATCACCCAGTGATCTATGAATCCTTATTTTATGTTTGCACCACATCTTGTCCCAGCAGATTAATCGTGAATAAATTTAAGTTTTTAATAACTTTTCTCCGATTCTAGAATTTTCATTTTCATATCATCATCCATCGCCTGTTCAGAACCGGTTCCGTGTGTTCCAATTCCATGGCACCGTTTGGTAGCTCTCTTAACGATTCTCTTATTGATTCCAGGCAGCACCAGAGCCTAGGGCTCTGGGCAGCACGACTTACGTCACGTTTTTTACGCAAGTTACGCACACGGCATTCAGTAAGCAAGTATGACGTGACCAGGCGTAAGTCTAGAAAAGCAAAACAAAAAAATGGCGCCCCATCGGGTAAAGCGATCGAAAGTTTGGCTTCATTTTAAGGAAGAGAAAGATGGCAAAAAGGCGCTTTGCAATCATTGCAAAGTGGCAATTACATCCCAAATACAAGAAAGCAATAAAAACCCAAAAGTAAAATGTCTCCTACGGAGCGTAAGCTGTCTGTTCCAATATGATATAGATTATTGTCTTATAACATTTCTTTCTAGCCCTTTTGATCATACAAATTCAATTATTAATGCTTTTAAATATATACAACATCCCAAATCTCTATTGATCTACTTTTTTTTTTTAGTGACTTGACTTAGTTATTCGTGAGCACTAGCAATGATTTTCTCTTTAAGTAGGTGAACTTCTAGTGTCTCTCTCCAATGATAAGGGTTCCCCCCGTTATTCAGCATCAAGAACACTGTCCAAAACAAAAACAAGATTATAATTAGAACTTTAACCCATTCAAATCTGGAACTGCCCTCATGTTTGCTGATATTCTGTTCGTGCCCGAGAAACAGAGCACACTGCCCCAGTTTCAAAATGACATTCCGATGTTTACATCATGGTCAGATTTGTTTTATCATATCTTTTGTCCATTTTTCAGGCTGAACTGTCCCTCTGAGGTTCGCCTCAGTCTAGCGTAACTGAATAACCACAAATGATAGTAACAGATGACGTGTTTAATGTGGCCGTCTGATATTTTGATGCTCTTCAAAATTCCTCTTTAGGCAGCAGTAAGTCAAAAGTCTCCGTTAAACATATCCTATCCAGTTCAGTTTTATAAAGTTTTGATCAGAGCCAAACTACACATTCTACCTGCATTTTCTACATGTATTAAATCAAAGCTATAAACATAATCTCCCATATTCTCCCCATATGCTGTTTGCCATTTTATTAATGTTGTAAAATTACAATATAAAAAGCCTCTAATCTGGTATTTTTACAGCTGTCATGAATCCATTGTCAAATACAAGATTAGTGCATTAATAGTGTAACTGAATACAGCCCCAACGCCTCTGGTTACTGTATTGCATAAATAAGCACCAAACGAAAAAACCAAAAACCTTTATCCCCAGTTACAATCATTTCTAACAAGTCTGAGATATTTTAGTTTAAGCCATGTTAATATCTCCGTGTTTCAATTTAATTTGGGCTACAAGTAATATGAAACGAAAAACTTCTATGTTATTAAATTGTCTGTCTTTTTTCCCTCTTTCAAACTTTTAGTTAAACCTTTTCTGTCTAATGGAGATCTCCAAAGTGAATTTGTTTTGAATGCTGCAGTCATCCAACACAAATAAACACTTTTGAAACCGTGGTATCTATGATTTAACTTGGATTACTCCACACAGACGAACAGAGGTTTCACACACCACTAACACATACGAGACATTTAGACGAACAAAACACACGCAGGCCTTTCCTTTCACACTATTTTACACAGACCATGTTTGTAAAGTTTAGATTGCCGAAATATATATTTTTGTTTATTGTCCAACACGCCGCTGTTACTCCAGATGGGGAGGGTGAGCGGGCAAAATTGCCCCCCACTGTTGTGACCGTTCAACTCACCGGCTGCCCAACGCCTCTGCTCCGCAAAGACAAGTCCCTACATCTTGCCGCTGTTTTCCTTCCTTTTCTTTTTTTACGTTTCATGGTTATTTTAGCCATATTTCCCCGACTAGATGAGACAAGCATTTATCCGGTCCTTCACTAAAACGTGTCCCCCGCGTAACGCTGCACCTCTTAAGTTCCGTTCCTTTTTCTTTCTTTCTTTCTTTCTTTTTTTTTTTTTTTTCTTCAAGAGATGTTTTATCTCTCAGACACCAAAACTTGTGATGTTCCTATATGACTTATTCACACTTTAGTTTACAACGAGCCGGTGTACTTTTAGGTTATACGTGCTCCTTTGCTCGTCACTTCCACCAGCTCACTGTTTAAAAAAATGTCACACACACACACACACACACATACATACACACCCGTTCTGGCCAAGCTTCAGTGAACTCTGTACGTACCCTCTTTCGTGTCTTCCCAGTGTGTCCGAGTTGGTAGTTTTAAGTCTCTTTAGGAGAAACTATGGAACCATTGAAACCAAAAACCGACTTCGGCAATGGAGCTTTTTGAATCCGTCCTGGATGAACCTAGGCCTCTAAACCTCAATGCCCTCCACTCGCAATTTTTCGAAAAGGCTAGCTTTTTTTATCCAGCGAAAACAAAGAATTTTAGGTTCGTTTCCGCGCAATAAGAGGCTCTAAAACCACAATATTTTAACTTGTGGGATCCCACACAAATTAGGACATTAACCTTGTATACCCACGCGGAAAAATCACATGGTACTCATCTACACCTTTTCAACTGGTTTATCTAAACCATTTCTCTGCCTCAAGTAAAACGTCAGCCCTTCCAGGAAGCAAAACACTGGAGATATTTAAAAGGCAATTTACTTACCTTATTTTTCGTCCGCAAGCTGTGTGTTTTTCTTCCGTAATGACGTCCTGGCCGGAAAACGAAAACAGAAGGTGGTATGTCGCCTTTTGGGTCCGAGGCGGAAACACCAGTTTAAGAACTACCGCACCCGGTTGGCGGTGAAACACCCTAGGTGGACCCAGCTCTTTTTACCCGTCAGGCGACCCCCACTAAATATTACTTTGGATGCAAGACGCATGAAACAGAAAGGTATACTTCAAGTTACTTTATCTACTAAAGACAGAGAAACGGTTACAGACACATCAGCGCTGATGGGCTCTTGATCAGCAAG
>CM073137.1:48610263-48660263 GCA_037039145.1 Fundulus diaphanus | reverse complement strand
CAATGAAAAAGGACCCAGGCAGAAAATCCCAATCGACTGTGGGAGCCATCATACCACGACAGAATTTTCAGTCTACACTTCATCTCCGGTAAATACAACTTAATTTCGCACTGGTCATTGTTCTGCTTAAATAATTAAAGCCGCAAGCGGCGTCAATCGGTCCTGCAGCAAAGCACCGCTCTGGCCACCGCGGGGGTTCGCGCACCGCTGGCCGCCAGCCACCGCAGAAGCTGTCACGCATTTTCCTCGCCCGTCCACCGGGCGATACACACGAACGCGTTGGGCAGCGCTCGCCCACTACTCAAAAAAAATCTAGTGCAGATCGGTCGATGCAGCGAGGAGATACAGCCGTTGAATAATGATAATGCATTTGGCCACCGGGCTGGACTAAGTCGTTTGGCCAGCATTCACGAGCTGTGTCTCAATTCGGCGGCTGCGTCCTTCGAAGGACACATTTTAAGGCCGGTGACGTCACAACGATGCGCGGAGGCTGTCCCATTTGGCAAAAATTCTGAGGATCCTTAAAATGCAGCCTTCGAATGCGTCCTCCTTTTCCCCGAATTCTGAGGATGCACCGCTACCATCCTTAGTGGCCTCGCCTGGCACAAGATTTCCCGAGGTGCTTTGCTCGCTTTTTTTTAGTAGTTGAAGAAGAAGAAAGAAGGCGGATTTTGTAATGGAAAGCAGCAGCGCTGGCAGTAGTGCTGAGTACAGCTTTAAATGTAAGTAGTTTGTTTTTATTTTTTTAACTGAACATCTATTAAAATACGTGACGGTAACGGAGCCACCGGAATTTGTAGGACCAGCTAAAGCTAAAGCTTAGAGCTAATCTGTTGATACGAGACGTTCAGCAACATTAAAAGCCTTCATAAAAATGTCACAATTTTTGATTTTAACCTACATCTTATTGTAACTGTGCTGATCGCCGTGTCCCTCACAAATCCGATCAATCTATTCTCATACAGTTTATTACAAATGATTAGAACTGTCAAAGCTTAATGCAGCTGAAGAAATAACATCAGTCCAGCTGTACTGGGCTGTCAATACTGCAAACGTTTTGTTTGAATACTCAATAACGTATAGTTAATTTACAGTACAGTATAATAGGGTTTAAAGTATAATTCACTTGAAGAACAATACCGGCGTAATTATACAGAAAAGTCATTTTGCCTGTTGACATAACAGAAATATGCTTTACATGTCATTTTGTTCTAGGGAGCAGGGAGCATACAGAGGAGTTAAAACTCCGAGGAGCATAAAACTCCGTGGGCAAAATGACCACCTCTTTACCGGGGCCAAAAACACTGCCACAGTCGGATGGAGGTAAGAGTTGAGACATAATTCCATATACATGTTGCATTTGTATGTAAAATTCACACAAGTTCAAAGAAGTCCTGTTCAAACACCAACGTACAAATATAATCTTTTGATCACATCAAATGATGCCCAGATGTCACTTTTTTTTAATCTTATAGTTGTGATCCTTGTGTGTTTATCTCTTCTCGTTTCTCTTGTTTAGAACAATCCTGCAAAAAACGGGCCTGGAGGGTGAAGTTGAGCCACAACAGGCCAAAAAAGAGTGGGACAACTTGAAAAAAAAGATCCAGGGACAGGGCAGGGGGTCAGTGGGAAGCCTGCTGCTGCCACCTGGCCATGGTTTGTCCTTAGGTTCTGTGTTGCTGTCATTGTTAAATTAAATTATTAAATTGTCTATAAAAGTTATTGTTGTCTGTGTGTTCTTAAAGTCTTTTAACCTTTTACATTATCTGTTTCATCACTTCTTTACAATTTAAGTAAACTTAGAACAACTTTTCAGTGACAACATCAATTTATTTTTAGAGAAACAAGTATTTACAATAAACTATCAAAAACATTTTAACTATTTACATTAGATTTTAAAATTAACTACAACAACTATTTACAGAAGATATAAAATAAATATTACTAAAGAACATATATATATATATATACAATTTTGACTGAGCAGGAGTTCCTGGTGGTGCTGCTGGACTGGATGGGATGCCACACAGATGACCTTGGAGTCCTCTCACTGCGAGTGGGACATCATCTGGGGGGTGGGGGATGCCTCTCTCCACTGTTCACCACATCGTCCATCAGGGTTTGCAGGGCTGACCCAATCGACGGCTGCCATGTTCCTAAAAATGTTTAAGAAGACGCAGAAAATGACTTTACTACAACTGTTTTCATAACCCTTACATGAGAAAAGCTAAAAAGTGATTATACTTGCCATCTAAATGTAATCGTGGTCGGGTAGAACCTCCTCCAGGGCAGACACCTCGGCAGACAGCTGGTCCCGCCAGGGAGCACCACTGACTGCCTCCAACACGTTCTCCCCCTCCTCATCCTCTGGCATGTCGTCCTGCACTTCATCGTATGGGGCCATGATGTCACCGGCTCCCAGGCAGATGTTGTGCATTTAAGTTGATGCAGCAGTACATCGGCCTTGTCTGGATAGAGACATGAAGATTAAGAACAACAGGATTAGATGATAGCAATTTCATTTTAGCTGATATAATTCTAGTGAATGTCAACCCCTTAACGCCTGGTGTTGCTAATTTGTGACCAAACAATTCTGGCCTTTACTTATTTTACTTCATCTAGAGCCACTATTTAACTTTTTTTTTTACGTTTTTCTATTTAGATTTATTTTTCCTGTATTATTTTTTCGTTATATTACAAATAAAATCAAGCAGTAAGGGGATAACAATTTAGACAAATAATGATTTATTTCTCAATATTAGTTTGGCTTCTCAACACAACATTAGTGATAGTGAAAGTAGTGATTTAAGTCACATTTAACTATTCAATTCAAATTACTAAAGTTACAAACATAAGCCTATATCAAGTCTTACAAATAAATATAACATTTTATATTTAAACATATTCCTCAATCTGCTGAAAAGTGTTTGTTTAATAACTGGTATATTATGATCATTAGCAGGCCCCTGTGGGTGAAAATAATAGCAGGTAAATGTTACCTCTCCACTGCGCTCCTCCAGCCTGAGAAATATTCGTCGCCGGTTTTACTGCCGCCGAAGCCGTCTAAACCGACTCTCCTCCTCCAATAACAAGTAAATAAAAAATAAATAAATTCAATATCCATTTTTTTGCGTCGTTTATCGGCGCTGGTGCTGTTTTTCGCCGGGCTTGGGGTAGACGTGATGACGTCGTGTCGCAACCAGGAAGTGCTCCAAAGGCTAGACCGTCCCATTTACCAACGGTTGAGGATCCTCCGGAGCATCCTCCGATGGCTGGGTCCTCCTAAGGCTGTGTAGGCTGGGTCCTTCGAAGGACGCAGCCGCCGAATTGAGACACAGCTACAGACTCGCTATCTGGATGGTATCTGGCAATTTGATACCATCAACATACTCTTAAAACGATCTTGTGATACGTTATCTAAAGAAGAAAAATACGTCGAGAACTCGTCGTTTGCTCTGCTTGCGTCTGCCACTGTGCTCGCCTTCTGCCTTCCAGTCCGGCGCGCAGGCGCGAAAAACCCGGATGAAAACAATAGCAGTGAACTACCCTATACAACATTGATTAATTTGCGTAATTTTTTTTAATCCGTTATTTTTTTTTTTATTAATTAATCGAAATTAACGCGTTATTTTGACAGCCCTAATATATATGTATGTATATATGTATGTGTATATATATGTATATATATATGTATATGTATATATATGTATATATATATGTATGTGTATATATATATATATATATATATATATATATATATATATATATATATATATATATATATATATGTGTGTGTATATATATATATGTGTGTATATATATATATATATATATATATATATATTAGGGCTGGGCAACGATTAAAATATTTAATCGCGATTAATCGCATAATTTGCCTGATTAATCATGATTAATCGCATTGTATTTACAAACTCCAAGAATTAATTCAAAAGTAGTGTAAAGAGCACTTTTATTTTAATGTTCTGCTGCCATATGAACAAGTGTTGTAACATTTGTAGCACTTATCAGTAACACATATTTAGTGTAAAGCTCAACGTAAACATGTAAAACAAAATATATAAGGTTATTGCCACTGACAGGGAATTCTCTTTATGGGAAAAAAATCTACCAAAAACAGGCAATTTCTGAGGTAACCGCAGGGAGCAGCATTACCATTTTATGTTCAATACCAAAGTTTAACTTGGCAGTTGTTACAACTAACTTGTTTCTGTCATATTTGTTGCTGGAAGAACTTTAAACTGAAATTCTTGCTAACTCGATATCCGTGCATGTTTATTTGATGTTAACACGCGGTTTTTTGTTGTTGCTTTCTCGCGTGCATATAGTGAATGGCAGGGGAAAAACAGGCAAAAACACATGGATACTTTGAAACGAGAAGCGACTTCACCGACAGCGTCGATGCAGACCCCACTCCACTCCGCACAAAACTTGTTCCGTTCGCCAACTCACCGCCTCGCCTAAGCAAATTCCTGCGGGAAACACCGCCTTCCCCATGTCAGCTTTGTTTTTTTCCGGCCAGCACCTTTCTTCCTCTTTGAATCCGAGGCTGGGCTGACAGCGAAGTTATTGGCGCATTATCGCCACCTACTGTTCTGATTCAAACCCCTACACCGCAGCAACAGACCTTCACAAAATAAAAGCATGTGAGCAACATGCGTTAATGCGCGTTAAAGTAAATATCGCCGTTAATAGTCTAATGAATTAACGCGAAATTAACGCGTTAACTTGCCCAGCCCTAATATATATATATATATATATATATATATATATATATATATATATATATATATATATATATATATATATTAGGGCTGTCAAAATAACGTGTTAATTTCGATTAATTAATTTAAATAAAATTAACGGATTAAAAAAATTAACGCAAATTAATCGTATAGGGTAGTTCGCTGCTATTGTTTTCATCCGGGTTTTTTCGCGCCTGCGCGCCGGACTGGAAGGCAGAAGGCGAGCACAGCGGCAGACGCCAACAGAGCAAACAACAAGTTCTCGACGTATTTTTCTTCTTTAGGTAACGTATCACAAGATTGTTTTAAGAGTAAGTTGATGGTTGATGGTATCAGATTGCCAGATACAGTCCAGATAGCGAGTCTGTGAATGCTGGCCAAACGATTTAGTCCGGCCCGGTGGCCAAATGCATTATCATTATTCAACGGCTGTATCTCCTCGCTGCATCCACCGATCTGCACTAGATTTTTTGTGAGTCGTGGGCTAGCGCTGCTCAACGCGTTCGTGTGTATCGGCCGGTGGACGGACGGAGAAAATGCATGACAGCTTCTGTGGTGGCTGACGGCCGACGGTGCGCGAAGGCGCTTGGCTGCAGGGCCGATTGACGCCGCTTGCGGCTTTAATTATTTAAGCAGAACAATGACCAGTGCAAAATTAAGTTGGATTTACCGGAGATGAAGTGTAGACTGCAAATTCTTTCGGGGTATGATGGCTCCCACAGTCCATTGGGATTTTTTTGCCTGGGTCCTTTTTCACTGAAAATATCCATTTCTTTCTTCGTCCTTCGGTAAACGAAAGAAACGTACATCCAACGATTTGGAATGCCTCTGTGTGGCATAAACTAAAAGCACGCTCTAATTCACCCGTTTTGTCACGGTGTTTGGCGAGAACAGTCCTGTTTTTGCCTACCGGCGTAACCTGGAAGTAGCGCGGACGTCACTTTACTGTTGTAAAGTGTTGATATTGAGGGGAGTGTTCATTTATTTTCATTGTGTCCCCTACGTTACTGTGTGCTACATATGCCACAACGACACATGTTAAAACGTCTGAAGGCATGAAATGTGAATAAGAATTTTTGAACTTTAATTTATCTAATGCTGATTATTCATTGAATCATTTGAATTTAAATATTTAAAATACTTTCACAGCAAAAATTATATGCGATTAATTTAGATTAATTAATTACAGAGTATGTAATTAATTAGATTAATTTCTTTAATCGATTGACAGCCCTAATATATATATATATGTATGTATATATACAGGGGTTGGACAATGAAACTGAAACACCTGGTTTTAGACCACAATAATTTATTAGTATGGTGTAGGGCCTCCTTTTGCGGCCAATACAGCGTCAATTCGTCTTGGGAATGACATATACAGGTCCTGCACAGTGATCAGAGAGATTTTAAGCCATTCTTCTTGCAGGATAGTGGCCAGGTCACGACGTGATGCTGGTGGAGGAAAATGTTTCCTGACTCGCTCCTCCAAAACACCCCAAAGTGGCTCAATAATATTTAGATCTGGTGACTGTGCAGGCCATGGGAGATGTTCAACTTCACTTTCATGTTCATCAAACCAATCTTTCACCAGTCTTGCTGTGTGTTGGTGCATTGTCATCCTGATACACGGCACCTCCTTCAGGATACAATGTTTGAACCATTGGATGCACATGGTCCTCCAGAATGGTTCGGTAGTCCTTGGCAGTGACGCGCCCATCTAGCACAAGTATGGGGCCAAGGGAATGCCATGATATGGCAGCCCAAACCATCACTGATCCACCCCCATGCTTCACTCTGGGCATACAACAGTCTGGGTGGTACGCTTCTTTGGGGCTTCTCCACACCGTAACTCTCCCGGATGTGGGGAAAACAGTAAAGATGGACTCATCAGAGAACAATACATGTTTCACATTGTCCACAGCCCAAGATTTGCGCTCCTTGCACCATTGAAACCGAAGTTTGGCATTGGCACGAGTGACCAAAGTTTTGGCTATAGCAGCCTAGCCGTGGATATTGACCCTGTGGAGCTCCCGACGGACAGTTTTGGTGGAAACAGGAGAGTTGAGGTGAACATTTAATTCTGCCGTGATTTGGGGAGCCGTGGTTTTATGTTTTTTGGATACAATCCGGGTTAGCACCTGGACATCCCTTTCAGACAGCTTCCTCTTGCGTCCACAGTTAATCCTGTTGGATGTGGTTCGTCCTTCTTGGTGGTATGCTGACATTACCCTGGATACCGTGGCTCTTGATACATCACAAAGACTTGCTGTCTTGGTCACAGATGCGCCAGCAAGACGTGCACCAACAATTTGTCCTCTTTTGAACTCACCCATAGTTCAAAAGAGGACACCCATAATGTGTGCATTGCAATATTTTGAGCAAAACTGTAAGGGTGTAAGACCCCGTTTATAGTGAGAGGTTCTCTTCTTTTATAGTGTTTAAATAACAAACGTTCCGCATACTGAAAATGTCAAATATCAGGTGATAATTGTCCGTCCGTCCGTCCGTCCGTCTTCTTCCGCTTATCTGGGGTCGGGTCGCGGGGGCAGCAGCTTCAGTAGGGAGGCCCAGACGTCCCTCTCCCCGGCCACTTGGGCCAGCTCCTCCGGAGGAATCCCAAGGCGTTCCCAGGCCAGCCGGGAGACACAGTCCCTCCAGCGTGTCCTGGGTCTTCCCCTGGGCCTCCTCCCGGTGGGACGTGCCCGGAACACCTCACCAGGGAGGCGTCCAGGAGGCATCCTAACCAGATGCCCGAGCCACCTCAACTGGCTCCTCTCGACGTGGAGGAGCAGCGGCTCTACTCTGAGTTTTCCCCGGATGACTGAGCTCCTCACCCTATCTCTAAGGGAGAGCCCAGACACACTACGGAGAAAACTCATTTCAGCCGCATGTATCCGGGATCTCGTTCTTTCGGTCACGACCCAAAGCTCGTGACCATAGATGAGGGTAGGAACGTAGATCGACCGGTAAATCGAGAGCTTCGCCTATTGGCTCAGCTCTCTCTTCACCACAACGGATCGGTACAGCGCCCGCTTCACAGCAGACGCTGCACCAATCCGCCTGTCGATCTCCCGCTCCATCTTCCCCTCATTCGTGAACAAGACCCCAAGATACTTGAACTCCTCCACTAGGGGCAGCACATCCTCCCCAACCCGGAGAAGGCACTCTACCCTTTTCCGGTTCAAGACCATGGTCTCGGATTTGGAGGCACTGATTTTCATCCCGGCCGCTTCGCACTCGGCTGCGAACCGCTCCAGTGAGAGCTGTAGATCATGCCCTGATGAAGCCAATAGGACCACGTCATCCGCAAATAGCAGAGACGCAATTCTAAGGCCACCAAAACGGATCCCCTCAACACCTTGGCTGCGCCTAGAAATTCTGTCCATAAAAGTTATGAACAGAATCGGTGACAAAGGGCAACCTTGGCGGAGTCCAACTCTCACTGGAAACGAGTCCGACTTACTGCCGGCGATGTGGACCAGACTCTGACACCGGTCCTACAGAGACCTGACAGCCCTTATTAAAGGGTCCGGTACTCCATACTCCCAGAGTACCCCCCACAGGATCCCTCGGGACACGGTCGAATGCCTTCTCCAGATCCACAAAGCACATGTAGACTGGTTGGGCAAACTCCCATGCCCCCTCCAGAATCCTGCTGAGGGTGTAGAGCTGGTCCAGTGTTCCACGGCCAGGACGAAAACCACACTGCTCTTCCTGAATCCGAAATTCAACTATCCGACGGACCCTCCTTTCCAGAACCCCTGAATAGACCTTACCAGGGAGGCTTAAGAGTGTGATTCCTCTGTAGTTGGAACACACCCTCCGGTCCCCCTTTTTAAATAGGGGGACCACCACCCCAGTCTGCCAATCCAGGGGAACTGCCCCCGATGTCCACGCAATGCTGCAGAGCCGCGTTAACCAACACAGTCCCACAACATCCAGAGCCTTAAGGTACTCAGGGCGAATCTCATCCACCCCCGGGGCTTTGCCACCGAGGAGCTTTTTAACAACCTCGGCAACCTCAGCACCAGAGATGGGAGAACCCAACCCAGAGTCCTCAGGCTCTGCTTCCGCAATGGAAGACGTGTTGGTGGGATTAAGGAGGTCTTCGAAGTATTCCGCCCACCGAAACACGACGTCCCGAGTCGAGGTCAGCAGCACACCACCCCCACTGTAAACAGTGTTGGTACTGCACTGCTTCCCCCTCCTGAGACGCCGGATAGTGGACCAGAATCGCTTCGAAGCCGTACGGAAGTCTTTCTCCATGGTCTCTCCGAACTCTTCCCACGCCCGAGTTTTTGCCTCGGCGACCAGCCGAGCCGCCTGCCGCTTCGACTGCCGGTACACATCAGCTGCTTCCGGAGTCCCACAGGCCAAAAAAGCCCGGTAGGACTCCTTCTTCAGCTTGACGGCTTCCCTCACCGCTGGTGTCCACCAGCGGGTTCGAGGGTTGCCGCCGCGACATGCACCGACAACCTTGCGGCCACAGCTCCGACTAGCCGCCTCAACAATAGAGGCGCGGAACATGGTCCATTCAGACTCAATGTCCCCCACCTCCCTCGGGACGTGTTTAAAGTTCTCCCGGAGGTGGGAGTTAAAGCTCCGTCTAGTGGGGGACTCCGCCAGACGTTCCCAGCAAACCCTCACAGTACGTTTGGGCCTGCCCGGTCGGACCGGCTTCCTCCCCCGCCATCGGAGCCAACTCACCACCAGATAGTGGTTGGTGGAGAGCTCCGCCCCTCTCTTCACCCGAGTGTCCAAGACATGCGGCCGCAGATCAGATGAAACGACAACAAAGTCGATCATTGAACTGCGACCTAGGGTGTCCTGGTGCCAAGAGCACATATGGACACCCTTATGCTTGAACATGGTGTTTGTGATGGACAACCCATGACGAGCACAGAAGTCCAACAACAAAACACCACTCGAGTTCAGATCAGGTGGGCCATTCCTCCCAACCACGCCCCTCCAGGTCCCACTGTCATTGCCCACGTGAGCGTTGAAGTCCCCCAGCAGAACGAGGGAGTCCCCAGGAGGGGCACTCTCCAGTACCCCTTCCAAGGACTCCAAAAAGGGTGGGTAATCTGAACTGCCGTTTGGCGCATAAGCGCAAACAACAGTCAGAACCTGTCCCCCCACACGAATGCGGAGGGAGGCCACCAACTTGTTCACCGGGGAAAACCCCAACGTGCAGGCACCGAGATGGGGGGACACAAGTATGCCCACCCCAGCTCGGCGCCTCTCACCAGGGGCAACTCCAGAGTGGAAGAATGTCCAGCCCCTCTCAAGGAGACTGGTTCCAGAGCCAGAGCGGTGCGTCGAGGTGAGTCCGACTATCTCTAGTCGGAACCTCTCAACCTCGCGCACAAGCTCAGGCTCTTTCCCCACCAGAGAGGTTACATTCCACGTCCCAAGAGCCAGCTTCTGCAGCCGAGGGTCGGAACGCCAAGCCCCCCGCCCTCTACTGCTACCCGTTGCACAATGCACCCGACCCCTTTGGCCCCTCCGACAGGTGGTGAGCCCATCGGAAGGGGGACCCATGTCGCATCTTCGGGCTGAGCCCGGCCGGGCTCCATGGGCAAAAGCCCGGCCACCAGACGCTCGCCAACGTGCCCCACCTCCAGGCCTGGCTCCAGAGTGGGGCCCCGGTGACCTGCGTCCGGGCGAGGGAACACAACGTCCAATAATTGTATTCATCATAAGGGGCTTTTTGGGCTGCGCTTTGTCTGGTCCCTCACCTAGGACCTGTCTGCCTTGGGTGACCCTACTAGGGGCTTAAAGCCCCTGACAGCATAGCTCCTAGGATCATTGGGACACTCAAACCCCTCCACCACGGTAAGGTGGCAGCCCAGGGAGAGGGGTGATAATTGTTTACACTGAATATTTTGCAATTATAATTTTACATATTTAAATGTGTTTGGAGCAGCTCAGTGCATCAGCTCTGAGTCACATATAAAACAGTTTGATGTGAAGACTTATTCCCTCTGAGCAGCTCTGTGCGTTCCCGGACGTCTGCAGACTCATGTCCATGCAAGTATGTGGGAGTCGTATCTGCACTTTTCTGTACAAAAAATTGATCATCTCTTTGCTAGCGCTATTATTTCAATTTGACGACATGTGTGCGTGCTGAGGCCCCTATAAAACAGAGAGGTAACAGAGAGCAGCAAAATCAGTACGGAGGCCGCAAATGGCTCCCAGGCCACACTTTGGAAACACTTGCCCTAAACCATTATATAGGAGAATACAATTAACTTGAATTTCAGCAGAGGTGGACATGGTACAGCGGATAGTACTAGGGAGGGTGGGAGAGCTTCCCAATTTAAAGATGTGAACACATTAACTTTACAGGGGTGATTCTTTCTTTAAGGCAAATTTGGAAAAGTAAATCAGTTCAGTGCTTTTACCTTAATCTTGGGAAATATTTAAATCATTGGCTTTTCTTTGAATTTTTTTTACTCAAATGTGCTATACAAATAAACTTGTCTTGCCTTCTAAAGATTTGAATATATTTGTTAAAACATTTGAGAAACTGTGATGCTAATGCATATTCCCCAATATCTCTTTTTTTGTGTGTGTCCAGCTGAGTCTCCGGGATAATGATCTGATCTCGTTACCTAAGGAAATTGGTGAATTGGCTCAACTCAAAGAACTTCACATCCAGGGCAACAGGCTGACTGTTTTGCCTCCTGAACTTGGTATTAACACAGACACACATGCATAGTGTTCTTCATTATTTCATTCTGATCGCTATTCTAATTTTATCACTACCTCATATTTTAGCAACTGGGGATTTTCTTTATCGAGTTTTCAATCAATCAAACATAACATTGGCAAGCTAAGCTGCAAGGTCAGTGACTCAAGGATTTATTGGGGGCTGAGCAGCGAAACCTATTGTTTTTGGAGGAATTCTTCTATATTATTATTCTGCCTCTTTTATTTCTGCCACTTTTTGGAGGTCTAGGCATGCATGAAAACTCACCAAGCTTTACCCAAAATTGTCTTCTGCGTAAAATGGCAAGATTTTAATGGAATTAACACTATAAAGCCCAGAGATACGAGAATTTTCGTCAGGCTCCAGTTCCCCCAACAGTACTTCACAACTCATGAATCCCTTTTCAGATGTAAATGCCCCATTAGCGCTGTCGTTGGAGAACCATTCCACCCCCTTCAGATTCGGTTTTAGCTCAAGCCTCTCTGTTGATGAGTGTTTTACCTGAGAGCAGGGGGGAAAAATCATAATTGTAATTAAATATAACTAGGACTACGTCATCAGTGTCGCCAACATCGGAATGATTTCAGACAGCGGAGCCACCAGCGCAGCGATCAGACTTTGGTAAAGTTAGAAAGATATTCACAGATTCGGCTTTTCCGGATTAATAACTCATCGGCGGATGATTTATTCTACAAAACAGACACCTCTCCGCAACCACAGCAAGGCAGAAAGTGAGCTACAACTGTAGTTTCCTCAAAACGACTCTCCCACCGCGCTGGGAGAATTACATTGGACCCTATGCAGAGCTCGCTGCTCCGCAGATGCTTAGGGACCATCTGCAAGTTGCTACACCAGAAGAATAATCCTAGAGAAATATTCAAAAGTGTCACCAAGGAGAGGTGGATTATTATCAAATTCATTTCATGTGTATCTGATTTCATGTATGTCATACCACATTTATTGAATTGGAAAAAAATTATTGGAAAAATTTTTTTTGAGGAATTTCCCAAAGCCTAAATGGCAAATGTCACCTCTATTTTATTATTATAATAAGTATAAAATGAGCAATGACTAGACTATAGATCAGGGGTCGGGAACGTATGGCTCGCGAGCCAGTTGTGGCTCTTTCGATGATTTCATCTGGCTCGCAGATAAAACAAAATATTTAATTTGGATGGATTAAAACCTGTTTTAATCCATGCATCGATTTTCCACTGCTCATGTCCTGTTCAGGGTTGCTATAGACCAGTTCACTGCTATTGTTTTCATCCGGGTTTTTTGCGCATGCGCCGGCGACATATACAGCTACCTTATAAACACGGCAAGCCAGTACAGACGAGAGAGCATGAAAACCATGAAATGGTTGAATGTCAGCGACGTTGCAGCGTAAACACAGACGTACTAGCGCGCGTGAACAGGGGCGTAATGCAGCAGCTGTCTGGTGCACATTATTGCACAATGATTGTACGAAGAAAACAAAAATGATGAGACCTGCTGCAGCGCATCGACTCCGCTTCTCCCGGCCCCGTCTAGCGATCGCCCTCTCCCCTCCACCGGTATTTAAGTAGAATAATGACCATTGCAGAATTAAGTTGTATTTACTGGAGATGAAGTGTAGACTGCAAATTCTGTCATGGTATGATGGCTCCCACAGTCGATTGAGATTGTCTGCCTGCGTCCTTTTCATTGAAATGATCCATTTCTTTCTTCTTTCGTCGTCCTTCGGTAAACGAAAGAAACGTACATCCGACGATTTGGAATGCCTCTGTGTGCAACCGGGAGCACAACAAGTGGTAGGCATTGTTTAGATTCCAAAAATAAACTAACTAAAAGCACGCTCTAATTCACCCGTTTTGTCATGTAGTAGACCCGGATTTAGTAGTAGACCCCCGCGGGACCCGGATGTAGCGCGGACATCACGCGTGAATGGCTCTCACTGAAATAAATTTCCAGATATTTTGCTTTCATGGCTCTCTGAATCAAAAAGGTTCCCGACCCCTGCTGTAGATCATTGTAGTGCCACCAAACTTGTAGGATACATATATAACTTCATCTGGATCATACTACAACTCTTACTCTGGGAAAATGTTTTGAACTCTATTTTTTTTAGATTTTTGCTTTGTTATTATAAGCCTATAATAGCCAATAACTACACACGCTCGCGATGTCCAGCGCAAAGCCGATTTTGCGCTGGAAATAGGTTTCCAGCTCAAAACCGGTTTGGCATGGCTGCAACAAACGCGCATGTTTTGTACAAGGAATGCATAAGATCTAAAGACATTCGACGAAAGTTCATTCGGCGACTTGCAGATGAACTTCGTTACAGGTTTATGCAGGAAAAGGCAATACAAGAAGAAAAGATGAGACAGCATCGTGAGATGAACAGACGTTCTCATGGTAAAACAACACAGTGCCAGGTGCGCAATCTCTGCAACAGGAACCACAGCACTGAGCGTTGTGTGCACTGCACAAAGTATACCTGTCACAAATGCAGGAAGGACTCACCTTGGGTTTGTGGAAACTGCTAAATGGGACAATTGTAGCTTCATATGTAGTGCTTTTCCTTGGGTGAAATAAATGTTACTCCAATACTGAAGTCATACTGTTTGTCATTTTCTAAGCTGAAATGTTGAATGACATGAAAAGGCGAGACACGACAAAATACAATTATTCTCTAAGTTGTTTCTTTCACATAGTGAGCTTTGCAATATAAATTAGTCTGTTGGTGAATGGACAATATAAATAGGGCTCTGCCTTACCTTGTTGGAAAAGCATGGTTATGACCTGTTCTCAGCTCAGGAACTAGGACCCGTATGATATCTGGTTGTTCAATAGGTTTGCCTAAATAAAAGATTTAGATATGACTTATCAATATATTCCTGCAAAAAGGTCTGATGTTGCAGGGGCAGGTAATGAAAAGTGCTTGGAACATGCATAGAAGGGCTGGTCATATCACAGGTTATTTGCATTACAATAGGGACAGTTAGAAAGGTAGAGTGAATACACAAACTTGAAGAGGGGAGGTGGGCTTGCAGGAAAAGTGAAATTCTATGGGACTTCTAGTGTTAAATATAGTTGTGGCCAAACAGCTCTACAGCACCCCCTAGAGTGAGATGGGTCTACTGGTAAGTCCTAGAGTTTGAAATTTGGTACTATTTGGTAATATTCTCAGTTTCCTGACAACAATCAAAAGTATGAGGACAACCTTCGTTCTCAATGGTCTTCCTCTAAGTGGCCTGAGAGCGTGAGCCACAGGGCCACAGACCTTAATATTATACAATGCAACTGTAAATGGGATTAAACAGTTCTGTAACAAGAAAAACACAGAAGTGATGATCTGTGACCTTAACCTGGTGTCTTTTATCACAAAGAGCAATCAAGAGGTCATGAAAGAGTGCCCAACTCATAATACACACTGGAGCCTTGGGGGACGTTGTCTAGAAAAATATATTGCAGGAGGATTTTATTCGTCTGCTAAATAAAGTTGAAGGTCTTGATCAAGGTGTTTCTCAGCAGTGCTCTTGTGCCCATTTATTGTACAGATGAGATTTTTTTCAGATTTCTATGCTTAATAAGAAGCTAAAAAGCATGCAATAAAACCTCTCCACTTTGACAACTTTAATATCTAATGGGAGAAAAGACATCTTTTCTAGGGGAGATGGTTTTCTATCTAAATAGGCCGGAACCAAAACTCATTTCCAACATGTTCTATTCTGTGAACCCTAAACTGGGCGCTTTGTTCTTAAAACAAAGTGCAGCGTGTGCATAAACAAATTATATACCCAATACAGCTTGAGCATGCCAAGATAAAGATGGCCAGAAAGAGACTTAATCGCTAATATAATAGGATTTACCCGAAATCTCAACAGAACAAAAAACGAACCTACCCGTGACCCCAACAAGGAACCCAAAACCTCCCTTCCCCCAGACACCAGCCCAGATTGCACCCACCTCCCCCCTCTCCTCACTCAGTCCAGATGTCTGTTTCCTGGATTTCACTAACCACATGAAAGGGACATTTAAGATCTCCTCCACATATCGAGGATGATGAATATGTCTGCGCTCAGGACCTTCAAATCACTTCATTGTGATACATACTGGGGCCCAGTGTTAATTATCATTTCCAGGAAAAACTTAGTGCGCTGATGGGAAAATGGATGTTATGTTCGTGCTAATATATGACAGAAAGAATTAGGTTTGTCATGATAATAAATACAATTTTATTTATATAGCCCCAATTCCTAATACGTGTCATCTCAAGGAACTTTACAAAGTCAAATTCAGTGGAATCATACAGACAGATTAGACAAAAGGTTTTCCGTCTAAGGAAACCCAGAAGATTGCATTAAGTCTTGACAAGCAGCATTCACTTCTCCTGAAAGAGCGTTAGAGCCACAGTGGACAGTCGTCTGCATTGTCGATGGCATTGCAGCAATCCCTCATACTGAGCATACATAAAACGACGGTGAAGAGGAAAACTCCACTTTAACAGGAAGACAAAACCTGCAGCAGAACCAGATGTAGTGTGAACTGTCATCTGCCACAACCAACTTGGTGGGGGTTAGAGAAGAAAAGAATAATCAGATAAAAATAATACTTAAAGATAAGGTAGGGCTGGACGATTTAGAAAAAAAAGCATAGTACAGGTAAAAGCCAGTAAATTAGAATATTTTGAAAAACATGATTTATTTCAGTAATTGCATTCAAAAGGTGTAACTTGTACATTATATTTATTCATTGCACACAGACTGATGCATTCAAATGTTTATTTCATTTAATTTTGATGATTTGAAGTGGCAACAAATGAAAATCCAAAATTCCGTGTGTCACAAAATTAGAATATTACTTAAGGCTAATACAAAAAAGGGATTTTTTAGAAATGTTGACCAACTGAAAAGTATGAAAATGAAAAATATGAGCATGTACAATACTCAATACTTGGTTGGAGCTCCTTTTGCCTCAATTACTGCATTAATGCGGCGTGGCATGGAGTCGATGAGTTTCTGGCACTGCTCAGGTGTTATGAGAGCCCAGGTTGCTCTGATAGTGGCCTTCAACTCTTCTGCGTTGTTGGGTCTGGCATTCTGCATCTTCCTTTTCACAATACCCCACAGATTTTCTATGGGGCTAAGGTCAGGGGAGTTGGCTGGCCAATTTAGAACAGAAATACCATGGTCCGTAAACCAGGCACGGGTAGATTTTGCGCTGTGTGCAGGCGCCAAGTCCTGTTGGAACCTGAAATCTCCATCTCCATAGAGCAGGTCAGCAGCAGGAAGCATGAAGTGCTCTAAAACTTGCTGGTAGACGGCTGCGTTGACCCTGGATCTCAGGAAACAGAGTGGACCGACACCAGCAGATGACATGGCACCCCAAACCATCAATGATGGTGGAAACTTTACACTAGACTTCAGGCAACGTGGATCCTGTGCCTCTCCTGTCTTCCTCCAGACTCTGGGACCTCGATTTCCAAAGGAAATGCAAAATTTGCTTTCGTCAGAAAACATGACTTTGGACCACTCAGCAGCAGTCCAGCTCTTTTTTTCCTTAGCCCAGGTGAGACGCTTTTCGCGCTGTTTCTTGGTCAACAGTGGCTTGACACGAGGTATGCGGCAGTTGAAACCCATGTCTTTCAAGCGTCTCTTGGTGGTGGGTCTTGAAGCACTGACTCCAG
This sequence comes from Fundulus diaphanus, assembly GCA_037039145.1. Taxonomy (NCBI): domain Eukaryota; kingdom Metazoa; phylum Chordata; class Actinopteri; order Cyprinodontiformes; family Fundulidae; genus Fundulus; species Fundulus diaphanus. Next base: position 48,643,114 of record CM073137.1, on the reverse strand, counting down.
CAGCTGTCCACTCCTTGTGAATCTCCCCCACATTTTTGAATGTTTTTTTTTTCCACAATCTTGACTAGGGCGCGGTGATCCCTATCGCTTGTACACTTTTTCTGACCACAGTTTTTCCTTCCCTTTGCCTCTCTATTAATGTGTTTGGACACAGAGCTCTGAGAACAGCCAGCCTCTTCAGCAATAACCTTTTGTGTCTTTCCCTCCTTGCGCAATGTGTCGATGGTCGCCTTTTGGACAGCTGTCAAATCTGAAGTCTTCCCCATGTTTGTGTAGGCTTCAGAACTGGACTGAGAGACCATTTAAAGCCCTTTGCAGGTGTTTTGAGTTAATCAGCTGATTAGTTTGTGGCACCAGGTGTCTTCAAAATTGAACCCTTACACAATATTCTAATTTTGTGACACACGGAATTTTGGATTTTCATTTGTTGCCACTTCAAATCATCAAAATTAAATGAAATAAACATTTGAATGCATCAGTCTGTGTGCAATGAATAAATATAATGTACAAGTTACACCTTTTGAATGCAATTACTGAAATAAATCAAGTTTTTCAAAATATTCTAATTTACTGGCTTTTACCTGTATAGATAAAAAAAATGCATATTGATTGATATCGATAATTATCAAAAAGATTTAAAACCTGGCTCTTATGATATTGCTAAATGACTTTTAATAAAGAACACACAAACACTAAATTTCAATTAAATCCTTATTTAACCAACAATTTTACCCATAACTGATTTTTTAAAGAAAAATAACTCAATTTAAGAGACCTGGGTGATGTTATTAAATACTGACAGAATAAACTAAAGTGACCAGTAAAATTACCAAAAATAAATTTAATAAATAAATAAATAAATAGAATAGCCTATTTAGGTGGGAATAGTATACTAGTTACTCCTCAGGTTCCATTCTCTTTCTATATAGTCAATTGAGAGGCTGATGCAAGGCTGAGGTCCGAGGTTGTGGCGTGGGAAGACACAGATTGCAGCTCATTTTGCACTGATTCCCTGTTCCAAAAAAAGTAAAAAACAAAGCAACTGGACTTGTTTTTCGTAGTTGAAGACGTTTCGCTTCCTCTCCAGGAAGCTTTCTCAATTCAAAAAGTCTGGAGTAATGTGGAGTAACAAGCTTTATACTACTGCCCCCCATAAAGCTTGTTACTCCACATTGCTCCAGACTTTTTGAATTGAGAAAGCTTCCTGGAGAGGAAGCGAAACGTCTTCAACTACGAAAAACAAGTCCAGTTGCTTTGTTTTTTAATTTTTTTGGAATGACCATGACCTGGATGACTGAGAATCTTCACCAGCACTGATTCCCTGCACTCGGTGTACAATTTAGGGAGCACTGTTAGAGAAAAACTTGCGGCCCGGAACTTTATATCGCGTATCATGAGTGGCAAGTAATTGCTGAAGCTAGGTTTTTCAACTGCAGACAACAGCAGCATATCTATCACTATGAAGCATGTTACTGCTTGCGTGATGTCCTTATGCCGCTTGGACGCTTTGTCATTTTATCACAAAGAAGGGCCCCAGTTTAGCTTGCTATACCTGCTTTGTTTTGGAAGAAGTTCCATAAGATTCCTCCGACGACGCGGAGCCGCGCCGGGGCTGACACAGCTCGCGCTGCTGCGCGTGTTGAGCGGCTTATGTGATGAAACAAGTTGGTTGTGTTACCAGACGTTGTTTTTACTGGTTTCTTGCAAATTTTACAAATCACTGTGGTTTATTTCTGGCAGACTTGCTATAACCGCAATATTGCCAAACTGGCGAACTAGTAAAACCCCATTTTGGGACAATTTCTTCCGCCTCTGGTGGCTGCAACATATTCACGTGCTGTGTGTTGTGGTTTGGGAGGGCGGCGCTTTGTGACGGCGTGCCTGGGTCCCCGATTACGATTGGTTGAGAGGAAGTAGTGACTGTAGCATCTAATAATATGATAGGCTGAAAGGAAGGAAGGAAAACTGTGTCTATATCGATCTTTTATCGACTCTTTTTTTTTCTATTGCGCCACACGTCTATTGATCGATATATATTGTTATTGAATTATCGTCCAGCCCTAAAATAAGGTACACTATAATAGAAGTTTCACTTCATTGTATTTTCTGTATATGTCTGCAGGTAATCTGGATTTAACTGGTCCTAAGCAGGTGTTCAAAGCAGAGAATAATCCATGGGTCACTCCCATCGCTGACCAATTCCAACTCGGTGTCTCCCATGTTTTTGAATATGTTCGTTCAGAGACCTATAAGTAGTAAGTACAAAAATACACAGATCTATTTTTCTGTTGACTGTGATTGCACCTGAACTATGTCCAGATCTTTATCCTCCTGACAAGATGTTGACACGCTACCATGTGTCTGAGCATTAGGCTTGCAGTCATCCATAAATGCCTTGATAAAGTTTTGTTATTTTCAGTTATTGTAATTCTACAAATGGAAAGAGATGATTTAATATAAAATTTGTTAATAACAATGTTGTTAGTGACCTTCCCTTTGATCAATATGACTTGAATTGCCATGTGTGAAAATCTTATTCTAGACATGTATCATCTACCGAGTGTTCTCTGGCTGAGAAAAATGTTGAAAGGCACAGCAGCTCAGAAGGAGGCTGTCAATCCCTATTTCCAAGCAGAATAAAAAGCTGCAATTCTGAGAAGATTTCAGTGTCTTGCCCTGAGGCATTGTGTGGAACTGATCCCTTCATTTTGTTACTGTGTGTAAAACAAGACTTTGTTTTAGCTTTATTTGCTGCCACATTACACTTGTATATTTGTCATTGAAAGTAGGCTATGTGAAAATAACATTCATATAGTGACTAATGGTATTTAAATTCTTTATTTCCATCTTCTTCACAAGCCCTGTCTTTGCATTTCATATAGAAATGCGATACAGAGAAGCTGGTTGCATGTCATTTCCAGGGCAGCTATGCTATACAAAAAGGATATCTTAAGATGGAATTGAACATTAAATAGTCCCAGCATAATATCTAATAAAGCTTCTTGCATATTTAAATCAAGCGGAGCACTATGGCGAAAGCAGTAAGGCTCCACTTGTGAAAGTAAAATCTGTTGGGCTCTTTTTGGCATTAAGACAACAATTATTAATGCCACATTGCCAGACAGGACACAAAAAATGGAATTCTAATGGTGTGATTGACTATTAAATCAAGTGTGCATTTGCCATCAAAATCCTCAAGCAATATTACTGTACAGCCAAGTCTCACTGAAAAACGTGTAATAGTTGGTCCGCAAGGGGAAATGTAGTATTGTCACGAGTTGGCTCCTTAATACATTTCAGTCCAACATTTTATTTGGCCTATTTTTTTACATTGGTTTGCATCACAGTTATGTATGTGTATATATATATATATATATATATATATATATATATATATATATATATATATATATATATATATATATATATATATATATACAGCTGCAACACATTCTTCCAATTGCAAGACAACTACTCAACCCATTGAGCCACAGTCAGAGGTAGTGATGGGTCGATGAGGCGTCATGAAACGTTTCGACACATTGCCACTCTGTGCCGATACTGTGCCGATACTGTGTCACTGAATACTGACACCTGCTGGACCTTAAAAATCCCTACAGGCAACCCGGTTGACAGAGTTAACTGACACTGATTTGATGACCAAGTATACACAATACAATTTAAATCATTGTATGTTGCATTGTATTATTTTATATTTTCATTTGAATTAAACATATATTTGATTTTTTTTTAGATACAGTCAATAAATAATGTGAAGGAGGATGCTTGTGGACTGGCTTTTTTATTTTTTACAAATGGTTGATCGGGCGCTGTGTTTAGTTACCTGACTGATATCATCTGTTCTGAAATCGGACATGCTGAGTATGACAAAGGGAGGAAGAACTACTCAGAGTAGCAGCTTTCTACTCAGTGTAAATCAGCCGTTTTTTCTGAAACGGCGCTCAGAACAAAGACGCACAGCGCAACCCGCCCAACCATAAAGGCGTCTGCCCAACCCATCAATCAGTGGTGCGCTCCGATCAGCACCTTGCGCTCACAGAGCGAGATTGTGGTACACCATCACACCAGAGTTGCAAAATGGTTAAAAATTAACCATTATTAACCGTTATTTTGTTTACAGTTCAGCTTGGATTTTATTTACTGCGCAGCATAGCTTTGCTGTGCGCGCTGCTGTGCGCGAATGCACACGCGTGCAGCTTGGAGGGAACAGAAACAGTTTGGCGCGTCAGTCAGTTCGAAACAGGTGCTGTATTGGTCACGTGACCGAAACAGTTCCTGTATCGGTCACGTGACTTTTCCGTAGCAATACACACATCGACACGGGTTTCGCTCTATGAGACCGACACATGCGCCGACGCATTGGTGTTGCCGGACCCATCACTAGTCAGAGGAAAAGCTCATCTGAAATGGCCCGCTGCAACTGGCTCAAAGACTCACAAGAGCAGCTACGCCTGGGAAGCCGAGTAGAGGCCCCGCTTTCCCTATACTGCGATCCCCTTCACAGGCCTGAAACACGCATGAAAGGACCCCAGAGCCTTCTAACAGCCATGTTTCGGCTAGCCGCACAACCTCATGCTAGCCTTCACTCAACCAGCCTTCACCCTGCATGCTTCAACTGATTCCAACTGGATGCCCAAAGTGAACCGCACTGACACAGAGGCACTGACAGGTTTGGCAGAAAAATAAACATGGAAAGTTAAATGGTTTATTTAGTTTACTTAATGCATTTTCATGGTGTTTTAAAAACAGAGCTAACTGACCTAGCTCCCGTTAGCATTTTGAAACCAAGCATTGCTGATGTGCATTGAGTGTGTTTGTACGGTCATAACAAACTTTATCTCCATGAGTGTTTTATGCACCGATGAGATATTAATGTTTGTGTTTTCCGGTACGCTCTTACAACTAAATGGAACTTAAAGCTTTTTAAAATTAGCGCCTAATGTCCGCTAGCATAATGCTATTATCTTTCGGATAACATACCACACAACTATGGTTTGTTTTAAACATAAGGTTTGTTTTTGTTTCACTCCACCATCATTCGATAGTGCTATGAGCGTTATTACCGCATTAATAAGGAACATTAATGTCGATTTAATGGTGTTTTTGTATAGGACTAACCCATTTAGCGACCGATCACTACAGCGACCCCTAGCTTCCCAGAGGAATAATCGCATTAATAAAATCAAGCAGCTAAAGTTACGGATTCTTACTGAGCAAAGCATTTTTTAAAATGTTATTTTTCTCAAATAAGGTTTTGTTTAATTCAGGATTTGCATTGTGAATGGTTTAAAACACATACCAAAATGTTTCTAATTAGTTAAGCTAATTTAACCTCATTTCATATTCTTTAAGATAAACTTTGGGTCTTTAACTTAGATCTGCAGTGAACCTGGATTCACTGAATCATTCTGATGCTGATCAACCATTTTATTGTCTTTTTGTTTCTTTTGTGTGAACATAGTTCCTGACATGGTACCAAGTCTTTTCACCCACATGCAGAACACACTGAGGAGGCAATAGCCCCATTTACACTACCCTTGTTAAACCGATCCAGGCCGAGCTCGGTCCGAGCTTGGATCAGTTAACCAAGCCGAGCTTGGTTCTGACGACCGTTTACACAGCACGCTATCTCGGTCCCTTGGTTTCCTCACCTCCTAGTGACGATCTGCGGTACTACTGCTCTCTGGGTTTGAAGGCGGCACCAAGCAAATCAAAATGGCGGCGCCCGTAACATTCATGCAGTTATGTTTGGTGATACGTCGTTGTTTTTTGGCGAAAAAGGCACTTTTGGTGAATTTACTTGACAGAGTTGGCTTTTGGGAAGTGGATAAGACAAACAAACGTCTAATAAGGATTTACAGACGCAGCTGCCGTGGCTGCTGCAAGACGCCCATGGCTGGGAGACTACCAATGCTTGCAGCAGGGATGGTGGCGGGCAAGCTGGATTGCTGGTGTGAGGTGAGTACTGGTGATCGGAGTGGTGTGGCGGCTGTCTGGCGGAGAGGCTGGCACAACTGAGCCCTACCACATATGGTTGGCACTCTGGCAATGAAGTGCTGACAGCTGCCTGCTTAAGAGCCGCCCCCGCTGATGACGAAACGCCGAACACCAAAGGACAGTGCCCAGCCCAAGCGTTTCCGCAGCACCCCCCCACCCCCCAACGGCCACCATTCGGCTGCCCAGAAGGGGACTGGGGAGGACAGGCCTGATCTGCGAGACAGGGAAGGTTGGATGGATCCTGGAGTGCGGGGGCAGACGGAGATGGACGGCCGTAGAACTGATTATAGACCTGATAATTTAGATGCTTTTTGTTTTTCTTAGCGTAATGGGGGGCCAGCATTCGGGGCGTGGCTCTTGCAGGGACATCCCTGTAGGAGAGCCAGACTTGTTGGCCCGGGCAATCATGTGGAGCCGGGACCCGTCTTAGGTCCACGAAGTGACAGTTCTGCTCCACGGACCTTTGGAGGGAGCGGGCCGCTTGGGACGAGACCTCCCTGCACCGGCGGATGTGCTGGTCTATGGAGGGGACACCTATGTCCCTCTCCTCCGAAGGGAACAGGGGGGGGGCTGGCACCCAAGGGAAACCTTGAAAGGGGAGAGGCCCGTGGAGGTGTGTGCATTGTGGGCATACTCCACCCAAGGGAGGAACTTGCTCCAGTCAGAGGGATTGGTGTAGGTAAGGCAGCGGAGGCTGGATTCGAGCTCCTGATTCATCCGCTCAGTCTGGCCATAGGACTGGGGATGATATCTGGAGGTGAGGTTGTATCGGGCGCCGAGGGCAGCGGAGAACTCCTTCCACACGCGTTAAGTGAATTGGGGCCCTCGGTCGGAAAGGATGTCAGCGGGGATGCCATGCAGTCTGAAGATGTGCTTCACCAGGAGCTGAGCCGTCTGAAAAGCGGAGGGCAGCTTACGGAGGGGACCAAATGGCAGGCCTTCGAAAAACAGTCCACGTCAGGCACCGATTACAGCTAAAAATTGCCTTCAATGACCAGGGTTTATGGCAATTCAAAGGGGGGGGGATCCTACATTTGTGTGTTTTCTCTTGAGAATGAAATTGCCCTTAAATAATTAACATGCTTTTTGTTTTTCTTAGTGCAAGTGCCGATGTGCATTTACATCTGCATGTTACAAAAACAAAGGAATATGTTATAGAGGTGGGCGAATCGATCCTAAGATCGATACTACCGATACCAACGCTGGTATTGATATTGAACAATATTTGTTTAAAAAGATCCATACTTTTTATTCTCTCCCACGCGCTCAGTCACAGCACTTTGTTGCTCCCCCTCCCCTCTCGTACCGTCACATGGCTCAGTGGCGCCAGCGAATCAGCACGCAGGCTCAGACTGGCCCACCCACTCAGCTCTCTCTCCACTCGACACAAACAACCGCACTGCTGCTCCTCAGACTCCTCAGAGAGAGAAAGAGAGTCCGCCTGAGCAGAAAAACATGGAGAAGAGGGAAAGAAGCGCTGTTTGGCTATATTTTAATACCGTAAATGAAAAGCCGGTTAAATGCAGTGGAAACACAACAAATTTATATAATCACATGAAAAACCATGAGCAGGAAAACGTCAAGCGACAGAAACGCAGAGAAGAGACGAAACTTCTCTCATTGCCCTGACAGACCCAGACCAACAGACAGGCGTCATTGACAGAGGCGTTTCAGTCCTCCAGAGAATATCCAGGTAGATAAGAGTGGTCATCTTCAGCAGCACTTCATATTAACTTTCAAAGTAGATATTATATATCATATGTTAATGGAACCCACTCAGAAAGTGTAATTAAGACCTTGAAAGAACCTAGTACATTTATACCATTAAAAAGTGTTATTTAAGATAACATTAGCTAATCCCTTATTTATCCCACGATGGGGAAATTTATAGAATTAAAGCAACAGGCAAGTGCACACAACACAGACAAAATTACATAAGGATTGAAAGATATGAGGTGGATTAGGAAAAAAAACACTATGAACATAACATTATTATTATTATTCAATTGTAATAATAAAATAAAAATCACAAAAACCAAAAGGTCAACGGTTTCATAATACGTCAAGCTTAAATGTAAAAAGTATCAGTATCGTATCGATATCGGTGATACTGACCTTGTATCTACTGACCTTGTGTCTACGCTAGACACTCAGAGGGTTGATAACAGGCAGTGGTGGCATGGGAGGATCTTAGCCTGTATGCGTGTAATTTACAACAATAAGTGGACTGCATTATAAGTAAAGAATCATGGAGAAAAACTCCACCTCTGAATATTTCTGATTACAGTAAACATTTTTAACATAATTCTGTGCTGTATATCACAATCCAGCAGTGTACTAAAAATGTGCAGGAGATAATCTGTGTTCACTTTTTAGGCCCGAGCAGCTAAGCGCTGCGAAGGCCTATTGTATCTGTAGTGTTAATTAGGCCCGAGCAGCTAAGCACTGCGAAGGCCTATTGTATCTGTAGTGCTTTCTGAGAGTGAAGTGGTCTGTTAGAAATTACTAAAGTTTGTACACAACATACACATGTGGAATATTGCTAACGTGTTACTTTAGCAATATTCCAATTGCTAAAGTGTTACTTTTACATTATTACTTTTGGGTGTGTATCCACCAATTTAACTGTCAAACTTTCATAAAAGCTGTCTTAATGCAAAAAATGAAACCCTTAAACACATGAAATAATTAACTTTAAATAACTAAAAAGGTTTTGTTAACTTTTCACATGAAGCTGGATTAACAGCTAGTAAGATACCTTTGATTAAGTTGGTATACTAATGTTTAAACCAGGGGTGTCAAACGTACGGCCTGCGGGCCGGATCTGGCCCGCCGAATGATTTAGTCCGGCCCGGTGGCCAAATGCATTTTCATTATTCAACGGCTGTGTCTCCTCGGTGCATCGACCGAACTGCACCAGATTTTTTGTGAGTCGTGGGGGAGCGCTGCCCAACGCATACGTGTGTATTGCATGGTGGACGGGTGAGGAAAATGCATGACAGCTTCTGCGGTGGCTGGCGGCGGGAGGTGTGCGTACCCTAGCGGAGGCCCATAGGCCAGAGCGGCGCTTGGCTGCGAGGGCCGATCATCACCGCTTGCGGTTTTAATTCTTATTATTCTGCCCCCCTAAAGAGGGGCCTTTTTGGGGGCTTTCTCATTTTCAAAAACTCACCAAACTTTGCAGATGCATGGTGACTGTTTAAAAATTTTGTATTTTAAGGTCGTCACAAAAATCTAAAGAAAAATGCCTCAACGGCGCCACCTAGAAATTTTCAAAGGACCCTTTGCTATTCACTTACTTCGTCGTAGAGACATGAGATTTGGTACAGTTGTAGAGCTCAACAAGACGCTCAGAATTTACAATTAATGTCGTAGTGCAAGTATCACAGGAAGTTGGCCATTTTAGACTGAAAGTCTGATTTTGACCTCAATTTTGACAGTTACAGCATTGGTATAAGATCTAACTCCTCCTAGAGATATCGAGCGATCGGCTTGAAACTCGGGCAGTCTGATCATAAGGCATGGCCAATCAAAAGTTATCAAAACGGTGAGTTTTTGAGCATGCTGAAGGGGCGTTGGCAGGGGTCAAAGTTCACCTATTCGCCACAAAAAATAAAAGTGTTATATCTCCTACACAGAAACACACAGAGGCACCAAACTTTCTGTGATTGATCATCATCAGGTCTCCTATAATATCCAATGGTCAAATGATGACATTGCTTAGGCCACGCCCCCTGACAACAGGAAGTGTCATGTTTTGTTGTAAGCGGTCGCTATGTTACCCCTCTGAGCTAATCAACATGAAACTGTGTCCACAGACAGAACACATGTTGGTATGTTGTGGATTTCAGGCTCAACTGGATTCGATGGAGCAGGGGGGCGTGGCGGCGTGGCATATTCACCTCAAACGCTGCTGTCATACGTTTGGCTCTGAATTCCACAGTTTTGGGCCGAGCTGCCTAAAACTCATTTGGATGCATCCTTATCCACCCCCCAACAGGAATCCATAACAAACTTTAGTGAGCAGGACTTAGTTTCTCTATAGCGCCACCAAGCAATTTTCAAAGGACCTTTTGCTATTCACTTACTTCATCGTAAAAGAGAGAGAACAGAAAGTTAAAAGCTGAAATGACAACAGTCATGCAAAATTGAAGAACAATAGACCCTGATGTCCTCCAGCAGCCTAAGCCTATAGCAGCATAACTATAGAGGTAGCTCGGGGTAACATGAACCACTCTAACTATAAGCTTTGTCAAAAAGGAAAGTCCCAAGAGCCAGCTTCTAGTGGAGGAGTTCAAGTATCTTGGGGTCTTGTTCACGAATGAGGGGAAGATAGATGGAGCGGGAGATCGACAGGCGGATTGGTGCAACGTCTGCTGTGAAGCGGGCGCTGTACCGATCCGTTGTGGTGAAGAGAGAGCTGAGCCAAAAGGCGAAGCTCTCGATTTACCGGTCGATCTACGTTCCTACCCTCATCTATGGTCACGAGCTTTGGGTCGTGACCGAAAGAACGAGATCCCGGATACAAGCGGCCAAAATAAGTTTTCTCCATAGTGTGTCTGGGCTCTCCCTTAGAGATAGGGTGAGGAGCTCAGTCATCCGGGGAGGACTCAGAGTAGAGCCGCTGCTCCTCCACAGTGAGAGGAGCCAGTTGAGGTGGCTCGGGCATCTGGTTAGGATGCCTCCTGGACGCATCCCTGGTGAGGTGTTCCGGGCACGTCCCACCGGGAGGAGGCCCAGGGGAAGACCCAGGACACGCTGGAGAGACTCTGCTCGCCTGGGAATGCTTTGGGATTCCCCTGGAGGAAGTGGCCCGAGTGGCTGGGGAGAGGAAGGTCTGGGCCTCCCTCTTGAAGCTGCTACACCCGCGACCTGACCCCGGATAAGCGGAAGACGATGGATGGATGGAAAAAGGAAAGTTTTAGGATTAGTCTTAAAAGTAGACAGGGTGTCTGCGTCACGGACCAAAACTGGGAGTTGGTTCCACTGGAGAGGAGCCTGATAGCTAAAGGATCTGCCAATCATTCTGGTTTTACAGACTTTAGGAACCACCAGCAGACCTGCTTTCTGAGAGTGAAGTGGTCTGTTAGAAATTACTAAAGTTTGTACACAACATACACATGTGGAATATTGCTAACGTGTTACTTTAGCAATATTCCAATTGCTAAAGTGTTACTTTTACATTTTTACTTTTGGGTGTGTATCCACCAATTTAACTGTCAAACTTTCATAAAAGCTGTCTTAATGCAAGAAACGAAACCCTTAAACACATGAAATAATTAACTTTAAATAACTAAAAAGGTTTTGTTAACTTTTCACATGAAGCTGGATTAACAGCTAGTAAGATACCTTTGACTAAGTTGGTATACTAATGTTTAAACCAGGGGTGTCAAACGTACGGCCTGCGGGCCGAATCCGGCCCGCTGAACGATTTAGTCCGGCCCGGTGGCCAAATGCATTATCATTATTCAACGGCTGTGTCTCCTCCGTGCATCGACCGATCTGCACCAGATTTTTTGTGAGTCGTGGGGGAGCGCTGCCCAACGCATACGTGTGTATTGCATGGTAGACGGGCGAGGAAAATGCATGACAGCTTCTGCTGTGGCTGGCGGTGGGAGGTGCGCGTACCCTAGCGGTGGCCCATAGGCCAGAGCGGCGCTTGGCTGCGAGGGCCGATCATCACCGCTTGCGGTTTTAATTTCATTTACGTTTGATGCAAAGATGATAGATTATGTTGGAGATTTAGACATTATTAAACACTTGTACATTATGCTGTGATTAAAATGATTTTATTGATTGGATTTTATCATCTGTCATGTTGATGATTACATTCTTACATCTGTTACAGAATCAAGTTTTTCTCAGATCACAAACGTTCTTGTGAGGAGTTTAAAGATGTCTGCTCATGATTCTTTTTTTTCTTCTTCTCAGTCTCTATGGTAGACACATGCAGGCTAATCCAGAGCCTCCAAAGAAGAGCAGTGATAAGAGCAGGAAGATCAGCCGCAAACCACTTTCTGCAAAGAACAAATGAAGATGAGGATGGAGATGAGTGTTCATCAATCAGCCAAACTGTCTTTATGTGTCCTTTTACTATGTTATATGAAACATTAGTATGCTTCTTCATGTCTTGTTTTAAATGTTCTATGGTCTTTCTGCATTTGTTTTGTTTCCATCTGCTTTATATGCTAATGAAGTCGGCTTTCAAACATAACAGGCATTCAACACTTTTTACATTTATTGTTGTAGTAAAAGTATTATATTACTGTTTAAAGAGCTCTATATCGAATGGAAGAAGTGAATCAGAATAGGTGGTGCTCATTTTCTATACGCTTTGCTTGAAAATATTTGTAAAAGACTGCAGTTAAATGACTCTTCACACTACTTTTACTTCTGCACTTTACTATTAAATTAGACTAAAGGCTTTACAGTATTAAACCCAGTAGTGGGCACAGAGCCGATAATACAAAGATAGATAATTGTGGGGCAAACTTTTTGTTTAAAGCATCATCGGTCATGCCAAGTTTGGAAATTGCTTGTGAATTGGTTAGCATTTATTGGGTTTCGATAACTGTAAGTTCGATAACATCCACAACATATTCATCCACCATTTACGTAACTGTCCTAGCTCACATTACACATTTGCATTGACTTCTCAACAGTAAAGGTCCCACATACTTGCACAGACATGAGAACACGAACGTCTGCGCAGAAAAAGTCATTTATCCAGAACTAAAACAGCTAACCCCTCAAACATGCTGCGCTTTCTACGTTCGTCTTGTCCCGTGGGTGGACATGCAGCACCTTATTGTCTGAAGACGTGTGACACAGACTGACAGCCGTTTGTTAGCAGCTAGCGTTAGCTTCGTCAAATTTCCTTATCAATATTGGCTTCGCAGCTTAGAGGCTGTGAAGCCAATAGTTTTGTATGCTCTTCTCTTTTGTTTGCAGAATACCACTGATTAAACCCCTCAAAGATCCTGAATATCCAGCAGATGCAATTGTGTATACTAACTGTTCTCAACTGATAATGTTGTTCTAATCATCAGTGCCTCAGTGTCATGTCTTGGCTGACTTTTTAGTTTATTACTAACCTGTTTATTTTTTTTATTAGCAGCCATAGTGATGGGTAACAAAAAATGTGATGCTTATGATTCTAATTATTTAGGCATCAAGTGATCATTTGAACAATGGTGCTTCCCCTAGAGTGCTTCCCATTGTTGGCTCTTTGCATTACATTCTTCCCCTATTCATACTTTAGAAAGAGCTCACCATGTCTGCTTTACTTTTCAGCATATGAATCCTAATATACTCTGATCATGTCTAAAACTATAGTTGTAGTCCTGTTCAGATACACTTTTTATTATACTGGGTAAAATCGTCCTTCCATCCTGAAAGAAGTCAACACATTATGTATTCAGAAAATGGAGGTTAAAAATCCATCTCTGTGGGAGCAGGAGGCCTGTAAAAATTCTAATCCTTGTTCTTCACACTGAGGAGCATGGATTTGTCAGTCCACATGCCAGTCATTCTGATGCGCTCACGTAACAGCAATGTGGCTCCACGGTCTTGACTGCGCATCTGGACTTCTAGTGCATATCTCTCCGGTTAGCTTAGCGGCTAGGTTAGTGGTTAGCTTCTGTGTTAGCAGCGGAGCTACAATGAATGCTCTCACTGTATACTTTGAACGTGCCCAAGTATCGCAAGAAGCAAACTGCTTTCATGTTTATAAGAAGAGGACGGTCTCAGTAGAAAAATAAAACCATAGTGGATTTGGGAGATTTTATTCACTTGAGCCCCATTAAGAGGGGAAGAGCGATGTAAGACAGACAGACAGGGACTTTGGGGAGACTTCTGGAAAAATCACCGACCCTAGCTTTAAGGACTGGCCAGAAAATTAAGGAAAAAGCAGCCAAAGTCTGAACATCTTCACTTTAAACTTTACTTTCTTGATAGCAAGAAGTTCGACTTTTTGGCAGAAATGGAAAAAAACAAAACAAATTATATATAGCGGGAGATCGACAGGTGGATTGGTGCGGCGTCTGCTGTGAAGCGGGCGCTGTACCGGTCCGTTGTGGTGAAGAGAGAGCTGAGCCAAAAGGCAAAGCTCTCGATTTACTGGTCGATCTACATTCCTACCCTCATCTATGGTCATGAGCTTTGGGTCATGACCGAAAGAATGAGATTCCGGATACAAGCGGCCGAAATGAGTTTTCTCCGTAGTGTGTCTGGGCTCTCCCTTAGAGATAGGGTGAGGAGCAGAGTAGAGCCGCTGCCCCTCCACGTCGAGAAGACCCAGTTTAGGTTTGCTCTGGCTTCTGGTTAGGATGCCTCCTGGACGCCTCCCTGTTCAGGTGTTCCGGGCCCGTCCCACCGGGAGGAGACCCAGAGGGAGACCCAGGACACGCTGGAGGGACTGTCTCTCGGCTGGCCTGGGAACGCCTTGGGATTCCCCCGGAGGAGCTGGCCCAAGTGGCTGGGGAGAGGGACGTCTGGGCCTCCCTAGTGAAGCTGCTACCCCCGCGACCCGACCCCGGATAAGCAGAAGAAGATGGATGGATGGATGGAAATTACATATGCCTTTCATTATCCCGTGCTATTTTTTTTCATGGATTTTCAGTGTTCAATCTTCTGACAGAAGAAATTGTCACCGTTTGCTTTCACACATTTTAACAAAAGTGCTTCGCTTATTTAGATGAATGTAAAAAAGAAGTCTTTAAAGCAGGGGTCACCAACGTGGTGCCCACGGGCACCAAGTAGCCCCCGTGAACCACATGTGGCCCCCAGAAGCTTGTTCTAAAAACGGCACAACCACCAGTGAGCTGCATCTAAAACTTTAATTTTATTCTCTGTTACTCTTCCTGTTTATTCACCCTTGCATTTATATAATTTAAAAATGACAATATCTATAACAAAGCATGAAAAATGTGTTTGTAGCTCTGTTTCCAAAAGGTTGGTGACCCCATTCCAAAACCAACCTGATTTTGAGGAAGAAGTAACACGCCTCTGCTGGCAATACAGCAGGTTTTCTGTTTCACAACTCTCAGACAAACTTTTCTGATTCATACTTTTCTTTTGACTGCTATTAAGATGAGAGATGAGAGAACAGATTTGTGCATCTTTGGAAACTAATAGTACCACATTTTCTAATGTAAAGACTGATATCATGTATTGCAAAGAAAACAAATTCTAACCTGTTTATTTATTTATATAAACATGAAGTCGTCATGGCTTTTTGGGGGACTTAATTTATGATTTTTGCACCCACACCCCCCGATAGGATGTTTTTCATTCATTGAATTTTCCAAAGATTTTAAGATAATAAATGAGACTGACATAGTCTTACTGCATCCATTCCGCTATACTTTCAAAAATCCTTAATGGTGGCACCTGTGTGCCTTCAGATTTTGCCTTTTTATCTTATTACTTATTCAGTTGTCATAACATTTCGGCTTGTTACCAAGAGTTAATTGATAAAATCCATGTTTTGCTTTTGTCTATTAAACTTTTTGAGAAACTAACCATTGTTCATTGTTTTTATTTAAAAATAACATAACTAATTTAAGCTGCAACTTTTTCCTAATTTTATATTAAAGCCAGTTCATTGCTTTCATTTCATTAAAGGGCTAATTGTTTAGAATATGGTTTACTGTTTCATATCTTTAAACTATGCTCCATTTCACCATTCATGTCAAACTACCTGATTATGGTCTAAGCGATTTGTGGAGGTGCTGTTTTTTTCTAGACAGGACAACCATCATTGCTGTTGAAGTTTTATTTTTATGTCTTAATTTTTTCACCTTTATTGATATGATCTATTATCAGTAAAACCCATGCTTTCCAGTATCTTTGAGATAACGGATAATGATGGATGGCTTACAACAGTAGTAATCAAATGGCAGGCCCCAGGCCATAACTCTTTCAAACTAATTCCATGAATACATATTAATAACTATAAAGCAATGTTAATTGTGAAAAACTCACAGCCATGTTAGCTGAATCACATCAGTGGGCTAAGAAGAGGCACGTCTGTTTACCTCAGAACCAGTTTGACCTTAGTTTGTCACAGGTAGGACAGATTTTCCGTGTTGAATTCAGGTAGATGCAATTTGAAGGTAATGTAGAAATGTTTTACAGTTACATGTGGACTAAGCTGTAGATGTTAACAGCTTTTATAATGTACTTCGGTTAGTACTTTACTTCTCAAACCCCTCATTTTAACCCTGCTTAGTTGTCCTTCACCCTCTTCACTTAACCAGGTGACTTTAACCTTAGTCCCTGGCTGCATCTGAAATGTTCTAATTATAGCCCCTGTTCCTTGACCTTTCATGAGGTCAACAGTAAAAACTATTGTGGGTAGGAAAGGAGATTTGGACTGCTGTGTCAATTTTGGTCAAGCTTTATGTCATTACGCAACGGAAAACCCACATGGATGGTGTGAGTCAAATCCGGACTCACAGACTTCTGAAAAAAAAAACTACAAAAAATTGAAGTTAGGCTGTATATTGTTAAAATATCATTCTTTGACACTGGTGATCCTCCCCAAATTCTTGATGAAAGAGAACAAAGGCAACAGTCGGTGAATGCAAATCAACCAAACATTTAATATTTGGAACCAAATACAACTAGAACTGCAAGCAGTTATTAACGGGTTCCAAGCCCACCCACGCCCCGCCCCTTTGAGCATGCTCCTGGACTTCAGTTCAGCGTTCAACACCCTCATCCCACAGCATCTGGTGGAAAAATTGGAACATCTGGGCTTCAGCACACCCCTTCGCAACTGGCTGCTAGACTTCCTCACCAACAGACCTCAGTCAGTCCGGGTCGGACAGAACACCTCTGATGTCATCACCCTCAGCACGGACTCCCCTCAGGACTGCGTCCTGAGCCCCCTGCTGTTCACTCTGATGACACACGACTGCGTCCCCAGGTTCACCACCAATCACATTGTGAAGTTTGCAGACGACACGACGGTGGTGGGCCTGATCAGAGATGACAAAGACCGGGACTACAGAGAGGAGGTGGAGCAGCTGGTGGGCCGGTGCAAAGACAACAGCCTGATCCTGAACGTGGAGAAAACGAAGGAGATCATCGTCGACTTCAGGAAGAACCGGCCTCGCCACGCTCCACTTTTCATCAACAGTTCAGCTGTGGAGGTGGTCAGCAGCACCAAATTCCCTGGGGTGCACATCACGGACAACCTCAGCTGGTCTGTGAACACCACGTCACTGGTGAAGAGGGCACAAAAGCGCTTGCTCTTACTGCGGAGGATGAGGAGAGCCCACCTGCCCCCGCCCATCCTCACGACCTTCTACAGAAGCACCATAGAGAGCATTGTGACCAGCTGTCTCTCTCTGTGTGGTGTGGAGGCTGCAGCGCCTCTGACTGGAGGAACGTGAGGAGAGTAGTGAGGACAGCAGAAGGGATCATCGGGGCTCCTCTCCCCTCCATTAAGGACATTTCATACCAGCGCTGCATGTCCCGAGCCCATAACATCATCAGAGGCCCCTCACACCCCCACCATGGACTGTTTTCCCTGCTGCCCACTGGGAAGAGGTTCCACAGCATCCGCTGCAGGTCCACCAGGTTCTGCAACAGCTTTTTCCCCGTTGCCATCAGACTGTTGAACTCTAAACAGCAACAGTAAAAGTGCATATGTATACATATACACACATATATATACATATATACATACACACATATATATACACATATACATACATACATATATATACACATATACATACACATACATAATCCAGCTGCAACTTGGCCATATATATATGAATAGGATGAAGCTGTAACTTTAGTTCTAGTTTATTTTTTAGGGTGTCAGTGTTAAAGAGCTAATGAAAACATTGGCTTTAAAGCATTTGTGAAACTTTTTTTTATCAGCAGATTGTGCATCTTTTCAAGATAAGTAAAAGTCTGATCTCTTGTTCATTGATGCTGCTTAAGGTCATTCAAGTTTGGGTAATATTCTATCAGCACACCACCTCTTCATAACAGTTTAATCTTTAATGGCAATTTGGATATATATCAGGAAGGTAAGTAGTAAAATATGGACAGTTTATAGTTGTCACTATAAACCATATTTTTATATAAATATGACACCAAGGACTGTAATATAAATAAAAAGTAACAGTTTTTTAACTTTGTTAAAAGGTGCAGTTTGCCGTGGCCAAAGGTCTGACTGGATTGTTTTGAACAGATGAGCAGCGCCATTCCCAAAAGGCTGAATGATGGATGTTTCCTGCACCACAGAGAATTCAATGGCTTACAAATATGCTATAAGTGAAATGTTTAAACTTAACGTTTTACAATTTTAAAAGTTAAATGTAATTACATCAAGTGTAAACAAATTGCATAAATTCAATAAATGAAAAACTGTATCTTCTTGCCAGTTTATGTACATAAGATACAATTTAGTTCTTTACATGTGCTAGGGACAACATCCACTTGATCAAAATATGAATAAATGCAAATTACATAAGCAAGTGAAATGGATTGCAAAATTTAATAATACACATTTTAGTTGGACACAATTTTTGTATAAGTAAACATTTAAATAGTCTAGAAATAAGGATATACAATACTTAAAGTTATTAAAAAATGAAAAGTAATTCCAAAATGTAAAACCTCAAGGTGCTAAATAAAGAAATATTTAGAAGCAAAACACATTCTTCTGTATTATAATTCCACTGGTTTACAGTAAAATATACACTACCGTTCAAAAGTTAGGGGTCACATTGAACTGTCCTTATTTTTGAAGGAAAAGCACTGTACTTTTCAATGAAGATAACTTTAAACTAGTCTTAACTTTAAAGAAATACACTCTATACATTGCTAATGTGGTAAATGACTATTCTAGCTGCAAATGTCTGGTTTTTGGTGCAATATCTACATAGGTGTATAGAGGCCCATTTCCAGCAACTATCACTCCAGTGTTCTAATGGTACAAAGTGTTTGCTCATTGGCTCAGAAGGCTAATTGATGATTAGAAAACCCTTGTGCAATCATGTTCACACATCTGAAAACAGTTTAGCTCGTTACAGAAGCTACAAAACTGACCTTCCTTTGAGCAGATTGAGTTTCTGGAGCATCACATTTGTGGGGTCAATTAAACACTCAAAATGGCCAGAAAAAGAGAACTTTCATCTGAAACTCGACAGTCTATTCTTGTTCTTAGAAATGAAGGCTATTCCATGCGAGAAATTGCTAAGAAATGGAAGATTTCCTACAACGGTGTGTACTACTCCCTTCAGAGGACAGCACAAACGGGTTCTAACCAGAGTAGAAAAAGAAGTGGGAGGCCGCGTTGCACAACTGAGCAAGAAGATAAGTACATTAGAGTCTCTAGTTTGAGAAACAGATGCCTCACAGGTCCCTAACTGGCATCTTCATTAAATAGTACCCGCAAAACACCAGTGTCAACATCTACAGTGAAGAGGCGGCTGCGGGATTCTGGGCTTCACGGCAGAGTGGCAAAGAAAAAGCCATATCTGAGACTGGCCAATAAAAGAAAAAGATTAAGATGGGCAAAAGAACACAGGAAGGACAGAGGAAGACTGGAAAAAAGTGTTGTGGACGGATGAATCCAAGTTTGAGGTGTTTGGATCACAAAGAACAACGCTTGTGAGACGCAGAACAAATGAAAAGATGCTGGAAGAATGCCTGACGCCATCTGTTAAGCATGGTGGAGGTAATGTGATGGTCTGGGGTTGCTTTGGTGCTGGTAAGGTGGGAGATTTGTACAGGGTAAAAGGGATTCTGAATAAGGAAGGCTATCACTCCATTTTGCAACGCCATGCCATACCCAGTGGACAGCGCTTGATTGGAGCCAATTTCATCCTACAACAGGACAATGACCCTAAACACACCTCCAAATTGTGCAAGAACTATTTAGAGCAGAAGCAGGCAGCTGGTATTCTATCAGTAATGGAGTGGCCAGCGCAGTCACCAGATCTGAACCCCATTGAGCTGTTGTGGGAGCAGCTTGACCATATGGTACGCAAGAAGTGCCCATCCAACCAATCCAACTTGTGGGAGCTGCTTCTGGAAGCGTGGGGTGCAATTTCTCCAGATTACCTCAACAAATTAACAGCTAGAATGCCAAAGGTCTGCAATGCTGTAATTGCTGCAAATGGAGGATTCTTTGACGAAAGCAAAATTTGATGTAAAAAAAATCTTATTTCAAATACAAATCATTATTTCTATATATATATATTTCTATATATACATATACATATATGTATATATATATATATATATATATATATATATATATATATATATATATATATATATACATATATATACATATAGGCCGGAGCGGAGCACAATAAAGATTTAAAAAGAATTGTAAAATATTTTTCTGGAGCTTGACTCAAAGCAAAACAATGTTTATAATTATTTGTAAACATTTGTATACTCTATGTTTATCTTGTTTTTAAGTATTTTATATTTACAATAAAATGCATAATTTATTTTTTAGACTAGTTCCATATGTAAGGTTGCAAGAAATCTTGTAACTATACTGAATTTCCAGCTTAAGAAGATTGGGTTTGACAGACAACACCAACTGTCCCCTCAATCCAGTGCACACAATACCACAACAGACCTCATCACGCTCTACAGTACATCAAGAAAACTAAATCAACTAAAACAAGTTCACGAGTGCACATGAAATGAAGTTAATCCATATTTGTTTGTCAGGGTGTCTAAGCACTCTCCAGAATTTGACATCTCAGCAGAGCCTGTAATAATTATAGAAAGTAACGTTATAGTTGTTCTGCCTTTTGTTAAGACAGCAAGGAATTCATGTCGTGAATACATTACATAAATAAGATATAAATTAATTCTTAGTCAGAGGAAATCCAAGGCAAAAACAGTTAGAAGTTTTGGGTTTTATTTAACATATTTAATCAGAGTGAGACATCATAACTTTGTTAGATCTCTATGTGAATTACGTGACATAGTGAGTGCTCTCACCTTAAAAAAAGATCTTTGACGTATTTTGCTCCGGTTAAAAGCTGCTTTTCAGCGATGAAGCTAGGGAAACTAAACTTGAATTTGTTCTACACGCTTCTGCCTTGGAAAAATATTTGTCTTTTTACAAAAACAATGTTTAAAGCCAGATTTGGGAATAAAGGTTATTCAGACAACGCAAGAAAAGGAAGCTTTGTGTGGGGAACTTTTGTCCTAGCTGTCTAGCTGCATATGGCCCCAGGACAGCACAATAGTTTTCTTGAAGTATAATTTTGGAGAAGTAGAAACAAGTATTCATTTCAAAAGGTAGGTAAAAAAGGAAAAAAGTTTTTACAAAATCTTAAAATGTTGGATAGTCGTTATTTCCATCTTGCTGTGAAAATTGGTGAAATATTATCATTTTTAATGCTTAGATATAAAATTGCAAGGCAATTACTAAAATTGCCTTTTGTTGAAAATGTTTTTTGGCATGCCATACTTTATATTTATAGGTAGCCTAGATGTGCATAATAAAAGAGTGGAACTAAAACCTGGTCTAAAATTTTTATGGAGCTTTAACTTGCTAAGAGTAATAACGTTAGATGATTATATCTTTAAAATGAGATAACTGTCTCATAAAATGTGATAGTTTACTTGGTCTAAAGAGATGATTCAATTCAATGTTATTTATATAGCGCCAATTCATGAAATATGTCATCTCAAGGCACTTTACAAAGTCAAAATCAATCAGATTATACAGATTGGGTCAGATTATACACATTGGTCAAAAAAATTCCTATATAAAGGAACCAGTTCATTGCATCAAAGTCTTGACAAGTAGCATTCTCTGTTGAAGAAGCGTAGAGCCACAGGGAGAGTCGTCTGCATTGTCCATGGCTTTGCAGCAATCCTACCTACTGAGCAAGCATGAAGCAACAGCGGGGGAAAAAACTCCCCATTAACGGGAAGGAAAAACCTCCAGCAGAACCGGGCTCAGTATGAACGGTCATCTGCCTCGACAGACTGGGGGTTACAGAAGACAGAGCAGAGACACAACAAGACAGACAAAAAAGCACAGAAGTTCTACATTAGATGGTAGTAGCGGGTGATCTGTCTTCCCTGGATGATGCCACAGCTAACAGAACGCCAGACCAGGTGTACCTACTATGAAGAAAAAAGAAAAATCAAAAAGTTAAAAGCTGAAATGACAACAGTCATTCAAAATTGAAGAACAATAGACCCTGATGTCCTGCAGTAGCCTAAACGTATAGCAGCATAACTATAGAGGTAGCTCAGGGTAACATGAGCCACTCTAACTATAAGCTTTTTAAAAAAGGAAAGTCCAAAGAGCCAGCTTCTAGTGGAGAAGTTCAAGTATCTTGGGGTCTTGTTCACGAATGAGGGGAAGATGGAGCGGGAGATCGACAGGCGGATTGGTGCGGCGTCTGCTGTGAAGCGGGCGCTGTACCGGTCCGTTGTGGTGAAGAGAGAGCTGAGCCAAAAGGCGAAGCTCTCAATTTACCGGTCGATCTACGTTCCTACCCTCATCTATGGTCACGAGCTTTGGGTCGTGACCGAAAGAACGAGATCCCGGATACAAGCGGCCAAAATGAGTTTTCTCCATAGTGTGTGTGAGCTCTCCCTTAGAGATAAGGTGAGGAGCTCAGTCATCCGGGGAGGACTCAGAGTAGAGCCACTGCTTCTTCATGTCGAGAGGAGCCAGTTGAGGTGGCTTGTGCATCTGGTTAGGATGCCTCCTGGACGCCTCCCTGGTGAGGTGTTCTGGGCACGTCCCACCGGGAGGAGGCCCAGGGGAAGACCCAGGACACGCTGGAGAGACTATGTTTTCTCTGCTGGCCTGGGAACACCTTGGGATTCCCCTGGAGGAGGTGGCCCAAGTGGCTGGGGAGAGGGACGTCTGGGCCTCTTTTATAAAGCTGCTACCCCCGCGATATTGCTAAAGTGTTCCTTTAGCAATAGTCCAATTGCTAAAGTGTTACTTTTTCATTACTTTTGGGTGTGTATCACCAATTTAGATGTTAAACTTTCATAAAAGCTGTCTTAATGCAAGAAACAAAACCCTTAAACACATGAAATAGCAAGTAACTTTAAAAAACTAAAATGGTTTTGTTAACTTTTCACATTAAGATGGATTAACAGCTAGTAAGATACCTTTGATTAAATTGGTATACTAATGTTTAAACCAGGGGTGTCAAAGCTACGGCCCGCGGGCCGAATTCGGCCCGCCAAATGATTTAGTCCGGTCTGGTGGCCAAATGCATTATTCAACGGCTGTATCTCCTCGCTGCATCGAGCGATCTGCACCAGATTTTTTGTGAGTCGTGGGGGAGCGCTGCCGAACACGTTCGTGTGAATGGACCAGTGGACGGGCGGGCAAAATGCGTGACAGCATCTGCGGTGGCGGGCGGCCGGCGGTGCGCAAATCCCAGCGGTGGCCAATAGGCCAGAGCGGCGCTTTGCTGCGAGGGCCGATCATCACCGCTTGCGGTTTTAATTCTTATTAAAGCCGCAAGCGGCGTTGATCGGCCCTCGCAGCCAAGCACCGCTCCTGCCTATTGGCCACCGCGGGGGTTCGCGCACCGCCGGCTGCCAGCCACCGCAGAAGCTGTCACGCATTTTCCCCACCCGTCCACCGGGCGATTCACACGAACCCGTTCGGTCGATGCAGCGAGGAGATACAGCCGTTGAATAATGATAATGCATTTGGCCACCGGGCCGGACCGCTGGGGTTGTAAAGAGATGACATGTTGGAACTATATAAATAAAATTCAATTGAATTAATTTGTCTTTATATAAAACACACGAGTTGCCTCTTGGCATGACATGCATATATATATATATATATATATATATATATATATATATATATATATATATATATATATATATATATATATATATATATACACATTTTACCTAATAAAATACATTATTCATGTTTTTATTAGGTCAAATGCAATAATTCAATTCAATTCAATTTTATTTATATAGCGCCAATTCATGAAACATGTCATCTCAAGGCACTTTACAAAGTTAAGTTCAATCATATTATACATATTGGGTCAGATTATACAGATTGGTCAAAAATGTTCCTATATAAGGAAACCAGTTGATTGCATCAAAGTCCCGACAAGCAGCATTCACTCCTGCAGAAGCGTAGAGCCACAGGGAGAGTCGTCTGCATTGTACATGGCTTTGCTGCAATCCCTCATACTGAGCAAGCATGAAGCGACAGTGGGAAGAAAAACTCCCCATTAACGGGAAGGAAAACCTCCGGCAGAACCGGGCTCAGTATGAACGGTCATCTGCCTCGACCGACTGAGGGTTACAGAAGACAGAGCAGAGACACAACAAGAGAGACAAAAAAAGCACAGAAGCACACATTGATCCAGTAATCTGTTCTACATTAGATGGTAATAGCGGGTGAGCTGTCTTCTTTGGATGATGTCACAGTTAACAGAACGCCAGACCAGGTGTACCTACTATGAAGATAAAAGAGAGAGAACAGAAAGTTAAAGCAGAAATGACAACACGTAATGCATAATTGAAGAACAGTAGAACTCTATAGAGTGAGAAAATTAGATCCTGACGTCCTCCAGTAGCCTAAGCTTATAGCAGTAAAACTATAAAGGTAGCTCAGAGTAACATGAGCCACTCTAGTTATAAGCTTTGTCAAAAAGGAAGGTTTTAAGATTAGTCTTAAAAGTAGACAGGGTGTCTGCTTCACGGACCAAAACTGGGAGTTGGTTCCACAGCCTGATAGCTAAAGGATCTGCCTCCCATTCTATTTTTAGAGACTCTAGGAACCACCAGCAGACCTGCAGTCTGAAAGCGAAGTGCTCTGTTAGGAACATATGGGGTAATCAGAGCTCTGATATATGATGGAGCTTGATTATTAAGGGCTTTATACGTTAGAAGAAGAATTTTAAATTCTATTCTCGATTTAACAGGAAGCCAATGAAGGGAAGCTAAAATTGGAGAAATATGATCCCGCTTGTTGATTTTCATCAGAACTCTTGCTGCAGCATTTTGGATCAGCTGAAGGCTTTGAACTGCATTTTGTGGACTTCCTGATAGTAACGAATTACAATAGTCCAGCCTTGGAGTAACAAATGCATGGACTAGTTTTTCAGCATCACTCCTGGACAGAATGTTTCTAATTTTGGCGATATTCCGGAGGCGAAAAAAGGAAACTCTGGAAACCTGTTTAATATGGGATTTAAATGACATGTCTTGGTCAAAAATAACACCAAGGTTTCTTACTTTATTACCAGAGGCCAAGTTAATGCCATCCAGATTAAGTGATTGGTTAAGAAGTTTATTTTTTGAGGACTCTGGCCCAAAGATTACAACTTCGGTCTTGTCAGAATTTAGATGCAGGAAATTTAAAGTCATCCAGCTTTTGATGTCATCAAGACATGACTGCAGTCGAAGTAATTGATTGGATTCATCAGGATTTATGGATAAATATAGCTGAGTGTCATCAGCATAACAGTGGAAATTAATCCCATGCTGTCTGATAATTTTGCCGATCGGAAGCATATATATAGTAAAGAGAATTGGTCCAAGCACTGAACCCTGTGGTACTCCACAGGTGACCCTAGAGTTTGAGGAAGATTTATTATTAACATGAACAAACTGGAATCTGTCCGACAGATAAGATTTAAACCAGCCTAATGCTTTCCCCTTAATCCCTACAGTATGCTCAAGTCTTTGTAGGAGAATATTTTGATCAAATGTATCAAATGCAGCACTGAGATCTAACAGGACAAGTACAGACACAAGTCCATTATCTGAGGCCATGAGAAAATCATTAGTGACCTTCACCAGAGCTGTTTCAGTGCTATGATGAGCTCTGAAGCCTGACTGAAACTCCTCAAGTAGGTCATTGCTTTGTAAATGTTCACAAAGTTGATTAGCAACTACTTTCTCAAGAATTTTAGATAAGAAAAGATTAGATATAGGTCTGTAGTTTACTAGCTCATCTTGATCAAGAGAAGGTTTCTTAAGTAAAGGTTTAATAACAGCTACTTTAAAAACCTGTGGTACATATCCATTTACTAAGGATAGATTAATCATGTCTAAAATAGGACCACTGATCAGAGGGAATACCTCCTTAAACAACTTGGTTGGGATTGGGTCTAACATACAGGTAGAAGGTTTAGATGAAGCTAAGATTTTAGATAGCTCAGAAAGCTCTACTGCTTCTAAACAGTTGAAACACTGTGCAGGTTCTAAAGATTCCTCCAATGCTGCCTTACTTATAATAGATAATAGATATAATAAATTGTATTTTACGTATCAGATACATAATACACACACACACACATACGATATTATACGTAATATAATTACCATTATAACAATTTAACAAACTAGTTATATATCAAAAAAGAACATGGAACAGAAAAAAACATGGTCCATCATGTGGGAAGGAAGGACCTGTTGGGCCTTTCTATTGCATCCCCTGTCCCTTGATCCGATCAGCCATTTCGACACTGCCCTCTCCAAATCCTTCCTGGTGATCTGTCAGGATAATGTGTTGTTCTTTAAAGCTCCTGCAGGAAACATATCTTATGGTCACTTCATATGTGCCAACACAACTCTCAACTACAATTGTAAAGTCAACTATGTTAAGGTGAAATTTACCAACAAATGATCAGTTTTATATCAATTACCCAAGATTTAAATTGTAATTTTGGGTGAAGTATCCCTTTACATAATTGACTTTACAAACCTGCAAACGTCAGAATGAACTGGGAAAAAGCTAAGAAAAAAAGATCAAAATTCAAAGCTGACTGGCCAAGGCTGTCACATTTTTTTATTTCTTTCTAAAATCTGGCTTTATTAAATTGCCCATAAAAAAATTACAAACCAAGGAAAAAATACAAAATGTAATATTTTTGATAAGAACAGCTGTTGACTGGACGATCTGTGCAAGAAAATCTTGAAAACATTTCTTATATGATAACATTTCTGGAGCACCTGTTTTGAGGGGACATTTATGTCCTTAAGGTGAGGGTATTATTGACCTTAGAAAATCAATTTCATAACATACATAAATTTCCCTCGACAGACACAAATATCCTAAAGTTACTATATTACAGTTATTATCCATTATGCACTTACCAAATATGACTTCAAACAGATTTAAAGTCCTGAATTCCTACTTTCCATTCCAGCCCACAAAGTTGTACTGCCTTGACAGGCCATAGTCCATGATGAAGAACATCATACCTCTCGTGGCCTCATCCACAGTCCTCCCACCAATGTCTGACACTGCTGTGACCTAAGGGGGAACAAAAACAGTTCAAAGCTAAGTCATTTTTATAGCTCACAGGAGTAAACACGATGCAAAGACAAACTCTGGGTCTAGATTATTTTCATTGTTGATTAATCTATTGATTATTTTAACAATTAATTGATTGGTTGCTATAATAATAAAATGTTACAAAATTTTGAAAAATGTCAGTGTTTCCCAAATCTCTTGTTCTGTCAACAAAACATGGAGATACTCAGTTTATTGCCATAAATGAGCTAAGAAAACAGAAATATTCACATTTATGAAGCTGAAGTCAGAGACGTAGGACTCTTTTGTTGGGTGTTCACGTCAATAATAAGCTGGACTGGACTCATAACACCGACGCTCTGCATAAGAAGGGCCAGAGCCGCCTCCACCTCCTGAGGAGGCTGAGTTCCTTTGGAGTGAGCAGGCCCCTGCTTAAGACTTTTTATGACTCTGTGGTGGCCTCAGCCCTTCTCTACGATGTCGTCTGCTGGGCTCCAGGCAGCGCAGAACGGGACAGAATGAGGCTGAATAAGCTGGTGAGGAAGGCCACTTCTGTCCTGGGCTGCACTCTGGACTCAGTGGAGGAAGTAGCTGAGAGGAGGGTGTTGTCCAAGTTCACATCCATCATGGACAACACCTTCCACCCCCTGCACCAGACTGTAGAGGAGCTGAGCAGCTCCTTTAGTGCCAGACTTAGACACCCTGTCTGTAAAAAGGAGCGCTACCGCAAGTCATTCATTCCTGCTGCAATAAGATTATACAGTGCTGCACTGTAACTGTAACCAATGTGCAATAATCTATCTAATTTACTGTGCGATAACCAGTGCAATAATCCTGAAAGAAGTGACTTCTGCTGCTATCAGTAACTGTAACCACAACTTTTATAACTTTGGGCAATAACTAATGTGCAATAATCTATTTAATACACTGTGCTATAACCTGTGCAATGATCCGAAGAACTTCTGCTGCTATCACCAGGTGAATATATGTCAGTACATGTGCATGTAGGCATATGTATGTGTGCATATATGTATGTATGTATTTATATATATATATATATATATATATATATATATATATATATATATATATATATATATATATATATATAACTGAAACACCTCTCTTTTTAGTGTGGGAGGTTTCATGGCTAAATTGGACCAGCCTGGTGGCCAATCTTCATTAATTGCACATTGAACCAATAAGAGCAGAGTGTGAAGGTCCAACTAGCAGGGTAAGAGCACAGTTTTGCTCAAAATATTGCAATGCACACAACATTATGGGTGACATACCAGAGTTCAAAAGAGGACAAATTGTTGGTGCACGTCTTGCTGGCGCATCTGTGACCAAGACAGCAAGTCTTTGTGATGTATCAAGAGCCACGGTGTCCAGGGTAATGTCAGCATACCACCAAGAAGGACGAACCACATCCAACAGGATTACCCGTGGACGCAAGAGGAAGCTGTCTGAAAGGGATGTTGGGGTGCTTTCCCGGATTGTATCCAAAAAACATAAAACCACGGCTCCCCAAATCACGGCAGAACTAAATGTGCACCTCAACTCTCCTGTTTCTACCAAAACTGTCCGTCGGGAGCTCTACAGGGTCAATATACACGGCCGGATTCAGAGTGTCTGAAAACATAAAGTACATTTTGCTGCATTGACGTGTATTCTCTCTGAGCGCAGCTTGGTCTGACCTAAGATGGCCGCTCTGTCGGCACACCTCTCACCCGACGACGGGGCGTCTACGTCATGGGTTAAAGCAAAAATAATCAGTTTGACTGAAAAGTTTTTCTGGGTTTAAACAGTGTGCTGCTGTTTCTACTGACCGGGCTCATAGAATGTTCATTTCCAGCATTTTTGGCTTCCAATTTCTGCCTTTCTGAGGTGTGAGAAGTGAATTATAACCATTACATTATTTAACAGCTCACTCTAATTAGAGCAGCCAAAATTACTTATTTAGGTGTCAGAAGGACCAAATAAGGTCTCCCCACAAAGTTTTAGCAGTATTTCCAAACACCCTAGTTTTTGGACAACTCCCTTCTGTTTTGGCGCACAAATTGTCTGAATCATGTTAAATTTGAATTTCATTGGGTTTAAACAATGTGCTGCCGTTTCTACTGACCGGGCTCATAGAATGTTCATTTGCAGCATATTTGGCTTCCAATTTCTGCCTTTCTGAGGTGTGAGAAGTGAATTATAACCATTACATTATTTAACACCCCACTGGAATTAGAGCAGCCAAAATGACTTATTTATGTGTCAGAAGGACCAAATAAGGTATCCCCACAAGGTTTTAGCAGTGTTTTCCAAACACCCTAGTTTTTAGACAACTCCCTTCTGTTTTAGCGCACAAATTGTCTGAATCATGTTAAATTTGAATTTCACTGGGTTTAAACAGTGTGCTGCTGTGACTAATGACCGGGCTCATAGAATGTTCATTTGCAGCATATTTGGCTTCCAATTTCTGCCTTTCTGAGGTGTAAGAAGTGAATTATAACCGCTACGTAATTTAACAGCCAACTTGAATTAGAGCAGCCAAAATGACTTATTTAGGTGTCAGAAGGACCAAATAAGGTCTCCCCACAAGGTTTTAGCAGTGTTTCCAAACACCCTAGTTTTTGGACAACTCCCTTCTGTTTTAGCGCACAAATTGTCTGAATCATGTTAAATTTGAATTTCACTGGGTTTAAACAGTGTGCTGCTGTTACTAATGACCGGGCTCATAGAATGTTCATTTGCAGCATATTTGGCTTCCAATTTCTGCCTTTCTGAGGTTTGAGAATTGAATTATAACCATTACATTATTTAACAGCCCACTGGAATTACAGCAGCCAAAATGACTTATTTAGGTGTTAGAAGGACCAAATAAGGTATCCCCACAAGGTTTTAGCAGTATTTCCAAAGACCCTAGTTTTTGGAAAACTCCCTTCTGTTTTAGCGCACAAATTGTCTGAATCATGTTAAATTTGAATTTCACTGGGTTTAAACAGTGTGCTGCTGTTACTAATGACCAGGCTCTTAGAATGTTCATTTGCAGCATATTTGGCTTCCAATTTCTGCCTTTCTGAGGTGTGAGAAGTGAATTATAACCATTACATTATTTAACAGCCCACTTGAATTAGAGCAGCCAAAATGACTTATTTAGGTGTCAGAAGGACCAAATAAGGTCTCCTCACAAGGTTTTAGCAGTGTTTTCCAAACACCCTAGTTTTTGGACAGCTCCCTTCTGTTTTAGCGCACAAATTGTCTGAATCATGTTAGATTTGAATTTCACTGGGTTTAAACAGTGTGCTGCTGTTACTAATGACCGGGCTCATAGAATGTTCATTTGCAGCATATTTGGCTTCCAATTTCTGCCTTTCTGAGGTTTGAGAATTGAATTATAACCATTACATTATTTAACAGCCCACTGGAATTAGAGCAGCCAAAATGACTTATTTAGGTGTCAGAAGGACCAAATAAGGTATCCCCACAAGGTTTTAGCAGTGTTTTCCAAACACCCTAGTTTTTGGACAACTCCCTTCTGTTTTAGCGCACAAATTGTCTGAATCATGTTAAATTTGAATTTCACTTGGTTTAAACAGTGTGCTGCTGTTACTAATGACCGGGATCATAGAATGTTCATTTGCAGCATATTTGGCTTCCAATTTCTGCCTTTCTGAGGTGTTAGAAGTGAATTATAACCATTACATTATTTAACAGCCCACTGGAATTAGAGCAGCCAAAATGACTTATTTAGGTGTCAGAAGGACCAAATAAGGTATCCCCACAAGGTTTTAGCAGTGTTTTCCAAACACCCTAGTTTTTGGACAACTCCCTTCTGTTTTAGCGCACAAATTGTCTAAATCATGTTAGATTTGAATTTCACTTGGTTTAAACAGTGTGCTGCTGTTACTAATGACCGGGATCATAGAATGTTCATTTGCAGCATATTTGGCTTCCAATTTCTGCCTTTCTGAGGTGTGAGAAGTGAATTATAACCATTACATTATTTAACAGCCCACTGGAATTAGAGCAGCCAAAATGACTTATTTAGGCGTCAGAAGGACTAAATAAGGTATCCCCACAAGGTTTTAGCAGTGTTTCCAAACACCCTAGTTTTTGGACAACTCCCTTCTGTTTTAGCGCACAAATTGTCTGAATCATGTTAGATTTGAATTTCACTGGGTTTAAACAGTGTGCTGCTGTTTCTAATGACTGGGCTCATGTTCATTTGCAGCATATTTGGCTTCCAATTTCTGCCTTTCTGAGGTGTGAGAAGTGAATTATAACCATTACATTATTTAACACTCCACTTGAATTAGAGCAGCCAAAATGACTTATTTAAGTGTCAGAAGGACCAAATAAGGTATCCCCACAAGGTTTTAGCAGTGTTTTCCAAACACCCTAGTTTTTGGACGGCTCCCTTCTGTTTTAGCGCACAAATTGTCTGAATCATGTTAGATTTGAATTTCACTGGGTTTAAACAGTGTGCTGCTGTTTCTACTGACCGGGCTCATAGAATGTTCATTTGCAGCATATTTGGCTTCCAATTTCTGCCTTTCTGAGGTGTAAGAAGTGAATTATAACCATTACATTATTTAACAGCCCACTTGAATTAGAGCAGCCAAAATGACTTATTTAGGTGTCAGAAGGACCAAATAAGGTCTCCTCACAAGGTTTTAGCAGTATTTCCAAAGACCCTAGTTTTTGGAAAACTCCCTTCTGTTTTAGCGCACAAATTGTCTGAATCATGTTAAATTTGAATTTCACTGGGTTTAAACAGTGTGCTGCTGTTACTAATGACCGGGCTCTTAGAATGTTCATTTGCAGCATATTTGGCTTCCAATTTCTGCCTTTCTGAGGTGTGAGAAGTGAATTATAACCATTACATTATTTAACAGCCCACTTGAATTAGAGCAGTCAAAATGACTTATTTAGGTGTCAGAAGGACCAAATAAGGTCTCCCCACAAGGTTTTAGCAGTGTTTCCAAACACCCTAGTTTTTGGACAACTCCCTTCTGTTTTAACGCACAAATTGTCTGAATCATGTTAAATTTGAATTTCACTGGGTTTAAACAGTGTGCTGCTGTTACTAATGACCGGGCTCATAGAATGTTCATTTGCAGCATATTTGGCTTCCAATTTCTGCCTTTCTGAGGTGTGAAAATTGAATTATAACCATTACATTATTTAACAGCCCACTTGAATTAGAGCAGCCAAAATGACTTATTTAGGTGTCAGAAGGACCAAATAAGGTCTCCTCACAAGGTTTTAGCAGTGTTTTCCAAACACCCTAGTTTTTGGACAGCTCCCTTCTGTTTTAGCGCACAAATTGTCTGAATCATGTTAGATTTGAATTTCACTGGGTTTAAACAGTGTGCTGCTGTTACTAATGACCGGGCTCATAGAATGTTCATTTGCAGCATATTTGGCTTCCAATTTCTGCCTTTCTGAGGTGTGAGAAGTGAATTATAACCATTACATTATTTAACACTCCACTGGAATTAGAGCAGCCAAAATGACTTATTTAGGTGTCAGAAGGACCAAATAAGGTCTCCCCACAAGGTTTTA
>CM073137.1:48576000-48610063 GCA_037039145.1 Fundulus diaphanus | reverse complement strand
TTGTGCAAAGACATTATACCTAGATATGGTATACCAGGAAAAAATCTACAGTGACAATGGCACTCATTTTGTAAACCAAGTGATCAAAGAGATAGGACAGTGCTTTCACATAGACTTAAAGAATCATTGTTCATATCACCCTCAAAGCTATGAGACCTATGAGACATTGTTTGGCAGGCAGTACAGGCTGCCATATTTTAATAATGAATGGGAACTGAAAGAAGAAACTGACTTAGCAGATTATATGAGAAAAATATTGGAAATGCTTCTTCAATATCAAAATAGACAGTGATTGATGAAAAAGGCAAATTCTACAATGGGAAGTTTTAATCTGCTGGGACAAGACACGGTGCAAACATAAAATAAGGATTCATAGATCACTGGGTGATTATAATTTAACGAACACAGATCCTAAATTTGTAAGAACGCAGAAAATGCAACAATAATAATAATGGATAAATGAAAATGTAAGAAAATCACTCAGAGTAATGTCTGCTTAAAGTTTTTCAAGGGTAAACTAAACACATGAGAACCGAGAACAAGATACTTGTTAAAAGGTTGAATTAGATGAGGTTAAGATTGTATTGGGGAGTATTATCAATTAAACTAATGTTAGATGACTGAAACAGGTTTAAAGACTCATAAAAATTCTATCTAGAGCAGTATGGAGCAGTTAAATGATCAGAGGGAGATGTTATAAAAAAAATGAATTACTGTTCACAGCATATTACAGTTTAAAGTTTTTTTTTTTTTTCCCAACAAGATTCAAATAGGGGACATAAAACATAACCAGGGTTGCTTACAAAAGCTGTCTGTTAAAACAAGCAGAAATGATAAAAAAAAATAAGAAAATATTGGGGTTAGAATTGCTCTTCGCTTTAGGTTAAAGGTGTATTCCATTAGAAGTCCTTTGGTTTGATGCATGTCAAGCTGAAACTAATTCACAGAACTACTTCCTGTCTCCGCCCTGGGCTACACCCACTTCCTGAATAGCAACCAATTACGACTGTGTGCGCTTGGGGCATGCACACACTTCCTTTTTCTCAAGCTGAGCTTTTCAAAATAAGACAAAAGATACATAGGGATGCTTCTGATTAACATCACAACAATATTCTGGAAATATACATAGTGGAGCTTTCTTCTACAAACTTAAGGGTTTTCTGTTTGGGGTTTTTAGAAAAATGTGAAGTATTTTAAGGCTGGTTCAGCAAGACGTTTCTGAAAGGTTTTAATACAATTCTTTGTTGAGACTTAGTGTGTTAAATGAGTTGAGATGAACCTTGACACAGTAGCCATGAAACAGAAACTTCACCCAGGTGGGAAGGACCTTTTCAAGTGCTCCTTACCACCCCTACAGCAGTAAAAAATAGCAGAAAGATCCACCTGGATCCATTTATCTCATTGTAAAAGGGTCATTCAAGCTGAAAGCTCCGATACGGGAAGTACTTATCAGTCCGATAATAGGGTGGACCCAGACATACAGAGTCAGGAAGATCCGAAAGTCGGTGAAGCAAAAGAGTATACGGAACCAAGTAGAGGAATTCAGCTTGAATGACGCATTAAGCTGTATTACACTAAATAGGGAAGATGAATACCCTTTTACTGCTAATCGTGTGCATTTTCTTCAGTCTGGTAGAAACCACAATAGACTATTATGACAAATCACCCGAATTATCAACAACCTTCCCGAACCCATGTTTAAAAACAGAACATAGAAGAACAGGAGATCTGTATTTCTGTTATAACAGTACAATATTTCAGGCAGTTCTGGTACAAGACATCAGCAAAATAAAGATAGGAGGCTACAGCGGAGATTCCTGGAAAGGGTACGATTGGTACTTGGACAGCACCGGCCTAAAACAGTCAGGACATTATTGGGGAAAATGTTTTTTTTGCAACCACTGGTCAATGGCCAGAAAGATCATATGGCCACTCCAATAGCGCTAAAATATGGAAAAGAAGAATGACAATGCATCTAGCAGGAAAAGATTAAATTTTTACATTTAATACAACTAGTGAACCACTGCCAGAAAAACCTGAATCCTCCGGTCAATACATAAACCCTCCACGTCATGTATCAATGCTTTGTATTTGGAGAGAACACGAACAGGACCCTTGTGTTCATTTAGGATTTTGTCCTAATGTAACCGCCTTCAATGTAAACAAAATGAATAACAAAATCTCGGAAGAAGGAACACTCACACGGGGACCCAAAACAGATTCAGAGATGGTACCCTTATTAATAAACAGCCCCCTCACTACCAATGAATGGTTTCAGGTCACAACAGGAGTCTCAGGGCAAACAAACAACTGGCTGTTAATGGTAGAGCAAGCTGCTAACATGTCTGGACAAAGCTGCGTGGTGAGTATGGGTCCCAGGCCGCTACTCCAAATTGTTTCAGCAGTAATGGATGCTGAATGTTTACTAGAGGTAATGAACAAAACTGTTCCAACTACCAACTGTTCACAAGAACAAAAACCTTTGTTCTTGAATCAGCATTGAATCAGCATTGTGCTGGTGGTGTACTATCAACAAGAATATGGAAATTACATTCATTACAATGTGCAACGACTAGGAAATTGGACACAGAGTGGTTTTGAAGCAGTACATGGACAACTGGCTGCGACTTCACTCATGGCTTTTCAGAATAGAATTGCTCTAGATATGTTACTGGCAGGTTCTTTGTGGGTTTCTGCTCCACCGTCACCGGTCTCCAGGGCTCCTTTTTTCCAGCCCTGCCAGCCTTCAGGGGTCCTGCACCAGCAACCTTCAGACCAATTATTTTGCTGGACTTCTGTGCAACCGCAGGCCTCCGAGGTTGTTCTTGCGCCTCAGACATCCTGGACTCTATGCCTCTTTGAGACAACCTCCCAGTTGCCCATCTGAACTCTGTTGGAGGCCAAATTGTTCACTAACCAGAGTGGTAATCAGGATCTCTTCTTGACTCCTCTGTCTCCCAAAGTTCAGTGCTGATCTTTTTATGTTTATTCTCCAGGACACTCCCTTACCTTTGCCGCTGGAACTGCTCCCTGTTGTTCTTCGTTTGTCTGTCAAAAACACTTACCAGGGTCGAACTACCTTATTCTTCTAAACCATTTTCAGCCCTCCTGGTGCTCGCCCTCCAAGCCTCCACCCCCCCAATCGCTCTGTTTGCCTGCCTGCCCACCCTCCTCCACACTGCTCTCACCTCGATTGATACTTGACAGGAAAAACTGGATCACTGGCTACATCATAACAAACACCTTTCTTTTGTCTCAGATCAATTGATTGATTTACCTTTCCTGGCTCATCTCATTTTATCTCCATATACAGTCAGATTGTTTCATCACCAAAACATCTTCTCACCTACTTCAAGGATCTAACTGCCTGTCTCTGTCCCTAGTGGCTGACAGGGATTCCATCTGGCATTCAGCCAAACCTTTCACTCATTGATATTTTCTCAATAAAACATCCTTTTGTTTACAACTGTTTATTGCTGCTTACTGAAAAGTCTACTTTTCTTAGAATTCACGTTGTGTTATAGTTTCTTCCACCTTCATATAGTAGAACTGTTTTTGTGGTTTTCTATTGAGATTTCAAAATGTTCATTAAAATGTGCTGTGACGGAAAAGTTAAGAAATTCACGGACTTTCTCTGAATACCAACCTTATAGTAGAGTCTGTTTTTCACCACCGCTTATTTGCTTTGGTGAAAATCACATTGTTCAATATTTAGTTTTTGCATCCATTTTAACTTATTTGCACATTTTAGTTAATTTGTATGAACAAGATAAGTACAGAAAGCACAAGGAATCTGCCTTTTTCCCTGAAGGCACGGTGCACACTAAAATGAGCTTGGCTTCCCTTAATAAGATGAGAGCTTACCTGAAAATATAATTTGTGATTTGTTTTGGTTGGTTACTAAAAATAAAGACATTTCTCTTTCATGAATTATGCAGCAATCAGTGTAAAAAAAGAGGTGTTCCTGCTGCTCCGCACACCTCCATGATGCAGTATTGACTAACTTGTTTTCTTCCCATGTAAAGTGTGAATCCTGCAAAAAAGAATTAGTGGACCAAC
Source organism: Fundulus diaphanus (assembly GCA_037039145.1). Classification (NCBI taxonomy): domain Eukaryota; kingdom Metazoa; phylum Chordata; class Actinopteri; order Cyprinodontiformes; family Fundulidae; genus Fundulus; species Fundulus diaphanus. Next base: position 48,606,004 of record CM073137.1, on the reverse strand, counting down.
ATTAGACAAACTACCAGAAACTAAACAAAAACACTGTTTCTCAGCTGTGGAACTGTCCCTCCATATGTTCAATGTTTCCATTTCTTGTTGATTCTCTTCAAATTCTTGTTACGGCTCTCAACTCATTCTGTCACTTTCGTCTTGTGGAAATGCTTTGTGTGAAAGGAACTCCATGGATACCTAGATTTCTATTTGGGCCAGACTAAAACCATCCTCTTCTGTCAGAACATAAATGGACACAGCTTAGTACTCTGAGAGTGGTAGGAAAGAACAATATTTATTTGCATGCCAGGCATCTACCTTAACACATGCATGTTTAGTTTAAAACCCAACAGTCTGATCTACGGTGGCCGGGAAGTGCAAAACACAAATACAAAATCTGAAACACTTTTACAAATATTGAAACAAATTTACATTTCAGAAAGCAAATTTACAAAACACAAAACACTTTTACAAAACTTGAAACAAATTTACATTTCAGAAAACAAAGTTAGAAAAACACGAAACACTTTTACAAATCTCGAAACACATTTACATTTCAGAAAACACATACAAAAGACGAAAATCAAACGGAAAGGGAGGGACTGTCTTCGAAGTTTACCCGGAAGTGATAACGGGAGCCTTAATGATGAACCAAGATGGACGCCAATCAAGTTGCGTTTTGCCCGTTTTTCGGCACACATATGAGCAGATTAACGCGTTTTTGTTTGTCGTGTGGTCGGTCCTTGGAGTTTTAAAATTTCACAGAACAGACGGAAGAACCAGATATGCTGCAGCAGTGCATACATTATGTTGAAGAGGGTCACTCGTACGCTGTAATCGTAGACATGTCATGTTTACACGGTGTACAACCTGAAACTTGTTGAGCGACATCAGGAGGTTTTTTATTGTCATGCTGATATAGTATTCACATAAAACGTCCAATTCTGTAGCAACATTTACAACAACACAGGTCAAATTGAGTCAATGTAGAGATTTTTAAATGCCTTTATTTTTAAATCCCAAATCATGTAGATTGACTTCTGGAGATCATCTGTAAGTGAAAGTAGTCACCTGTAAAAAAATAAGTTGTTTGAGTAGTTTTGAGGCTAAAGAGTGTGACCAAAGTATATATTTCCATTTTCAACATTTTCGCAGTGTATCGATCAAGTGTTTTTACACATTTACATTATATTTTTTTATGCTTTGTGTCATTTTTTCTATTATTCTGGTCTGCTGGTGAAAATGGAGATATATACTTTTGTCACTCTTTAGCCTCAAAACTACTCAAACAACTTATTTTTTTACAGGTGACTACTTTCACTTACAGATGACAGATGATCTCCAGAAGTCAATCTACATGATTTGGGATTTAAAAATAAAGGCATTTAAAAAATCTCTACATTGACTCAATTTGACCTGTGTTGTTGTAAATGTTGCTACAGAATTGGACGTTTGTGAATACTATATCAGCATGACAATAGAAAACCTCCTGATGTCGCTCAACAAGTTTCAGACAATTCTGATGTGGAATTTTAAAATAAGAGCCACTAGAAATCCGTATATATTAAGTAATTTTGACCAAAGTTGCTGTCACTACAGCAACTAAACGGTAGATACTCAATCGATGTTTCCATTTCAGCATGAGAGTAGAACACCTGCAGATGTGATCTCTTGTTCATTGATGCTGCGGGGTTGTTTTATGAAATTTTCATTCAGGATCGGGAGAGATCGGCAAACACAAATAAGGACTCAAACACTGTTTCTGTTAGAATATAAGGCACACATTTATTATTATTCCCCACAGAATACAGCACATCAAAACAACTAGCTCTTCACACACGCAAAGTAGCCAGCATTAAAGCAACAAGCTTTCAAACAAACGTGACGCTCAACAGATTCTCAGAATCAGCCCTTACCATTGACACGAACTGGGAGCCCTCAGTCCTAGGTTAAGATCAGCGTTCACGATGCCGGTATCCACATACAAACTCACGGCAGACTCACTGGGCTAAGGGCAGTCTCCTCTTTATATACTTGTAAACAAAGAGTCAGATGTGGAGCGAGAGTGGCCATTTCTCCCTCCACAGCTGCCCTGCCTCCCAAAACATATTTCCCAAACAGGACCCGTTCCCAGCATTTCAGCAGTGTGCGAAGCAAAATAATATGAGTGCACTCAGAATACAGCAAATATAAACAAAATAAGGAATACAGAATCAGTCTTTCCCACAACACATTGTCATAAGTTTCCACCACAAGTTAAAACAAATTATAACACAATAACACATGTGGTTCTTAGTTTCATGTGAACTCAGGTGCGAACACCACAACAGCAATAATCAATGTGTGAACTGGCCAGTCCTCTCTCTTACTTAACTGACCAGTCTTCTCATTTATATATAAAAAGTTAAAACAAGTTATAAAACTGAGCAGGTTTTCCCATAATACATTGTTAAAGAGCAAAAATAATTTATTAATATATCAGGGGTCATTCAAGTTTGGCTAATATTCTGTCAGCACACTACCTCTTCCTTTCTGTAAAGGTAAGTCCTCCATTCTAATTCATAACAGTCTAATCTTTAATGGCAATTTGGATATATATCAGGAAGGTAAGTAGAAAAATATGGACAGTTTATAGTCGTCACTACAAACTATCCATATTTTTATATAAATGTGACAGCAAGGACTGTAATATAAATAAAAAGTAACCAAGACTTTGTTTAAAGGTGCAGTTTGCCGTGGCCAAGGTCTGTCTGAAATTTAATACACATGTTAGTTGGACACAATTTTTGTATAAGTAGACATTTAAATAGTCTGGAAATATGGATATACAATGTTTAAAGTTGAAAAGTGAAAATGAAAAGTAATTCCAAAATGTAAAACCTCAAGGTGCTAAAAAAATAAATACTTAAAAGCAGAAATCCAAAACACATTCTTGTGTATTATATTTCCTCTGGTTTACAGTAAAATAACTAATCAGGATCTTTTTGACATGTAAACTTCTCTGCTTCCTCACATATGATTTCCCCTGCATGTTCACAGGAGCTGCACAGATTCTAAAGACTTGGTCTATTTTATAAACCAAGTTGATTGTTACAGTCTGGGAGATTATTGTGAAAACTTTGAGCCTCCTGATAAATCTTTCCACATGTATGTGGACATTTGCAATCTTCCTTGCTGCAGTTACATCCTCATCAGACAACTGGCCTCCTTTTATGAGTGGATGCTGGTAGAACAAGGTTAAATCGCCTCTCAAACAGCAGATCTCCGATGGTAAAGCCTTTGTCTGCCGTCACTTCATCGCCAGGACGAAAATATTCCAGGAAGCCAGCGTGTTCCCTGCCAAATGCATTCTTCTTATTCTTTTCTCCTAGGTGTGATCATCAGTGCCTGTAGTGTGAGCATATTTCTTCATAGGTGACTGATTATGGAGAGGTCTGGTCAGCCTCTGCATCACAGCGGCTGTCATCTGTCAAACACAAGACCACAATAAGTTTATTAAACAGCATAAAACATACCAACACCAAGCTAATAGAGCACCACCTGCATCATTACTCATTCAAATATTCATATCACACACGTTCCTTCCAGTTTTTACAAACAGCCTTTGTTAGTATCTGGGATGCCATTTGTAAGGTTACACAGTCAAAATCTAACAGCAATATTTTGGGTTCTTTACTGTGATAACAGGATTGAAATGGGTTTTTATTTTTAAAAACCTATTTTCAACATACATTTATACAGTTATATATTTGTAAATGTCACAGTTCCAAACTAAATATTTAATTACACAGCTAAATATTAAGCTTGTTATTTAAATATTTAACTTGGAACTGTGACTTATAGATTTATGAATAACAAAAATATGAAAAACGAACCCTACCTTTTATCTCTCATTGTATAACTTTACAAACGGAACCCCATAGACCTACCAGCAGGGATGTCAAAATATCCAGATAATGATTTACAGAGGGAACAAAGCGAAAAAACGGCTGTCTTCATGTAAAAGCATATGTTTTATCAAGAGCGACACAAACTAAGGAATAAGAGTTAAAGATTGCTAACGTAAACATCCCTCAGCTTACCTGTGTCTCTCCTCTTTGTCTCCTTGATTTAGTTTTTAATGGAACTTCGTAGCCCAGCCACTTTTCTGGCGTCGTGGGTCTTCTGTCGGTCATTTGTCCACAAAATGAAAACAAAAACCATACGGTCGCTTCGGTGGTTTCTTCAAATTTACACCGTGTAAACATGACATGTCTACGATTACAGCGTACGAGTGACCCTCTTCAACATAATGTATGCACTGCTGCAGCATATCTGGTTCTTCCGTCTGTTCTGTGAAATTTTAAAACTCCAAGGACCGACCACACGACAAACAAAATCGCATTAATCTGCTCATATGTGTGCCGAAAAACGGGCAAAACGCAACTCGATTGGCGTCCATCTTGGTTCATCATGAAGGCTCCCGTTATCACTTCCGGGTAAACTTCGAAGACAGTCCCTCCCTTTCAGTTTGATTTTCGTCTTTTGTATGTGTTTTCTGAAATGTAAATGTGTTTCGAGATTTGTAAAAGTGTTTCATGTTTTGTAAATTTGTTTTCTGAAATGTAAAATTGTTTCAAGTTTTGTAAAAGTGTTTTGTGTTTTGTAAATTTGTTTTCTGAAATGTAAATTTGTTTCAATATTTGTAAAAGTGTTTCAGATTTTGTATTTTTGTTTTGCACTTCCCGGCCACCGTACTGATCACTTCCTCCCCTCAAAAAACAACACCTGTTTCTTTTATAAATAAAAATGTCATCGGTTATAGATGTGAGAATAGCTAAGTGTTATATTAAAGGAGTAAAATGGTCAGCTGCACAAAAAATGTGTAATTTTCTGCTTCTTTCGCTTTGTAAGCTAACCTTAGGAAAGTAATTAGCCTGTTTTAGCAACTTAATTAGCCATTTCACATGGCTCTGGAGCAGCAGAAACAATCTGAATCAGCTTTATTGACAACGTTGTGTGCACACAAAAGATCTGACTTCAATTTCACACACTCACAGCCTACTTTATACATAAAAATAGAAACCTAAGAGGAAATTAAATAAAAGGTAAACGAAGAACCATTTGTGTCATTAAAAGTGAACCAGGACAGCTGTCTGTTTTATGTTAACGTTTCATTTCCGAATAACACAAAAAATGAGTTTGTTTTAATGTGTCCATGCATTTCTTGAATCAGTTTAAGTTATGTTTATTCATTTCCAACATGATTTTAGTCAATTCCCAGAATGCCTACATCTAACGCACCAGAGAAGAATATTTTTGAATATACCCATCCACTGCATATTCAAACCCCTTTTGCCTAGATGCGCAAAAGGGGTTACCCGCAGGTATTGCTCCAAAACGAGTCACTGATAAACACTCGTATAAAAGCTATCCCTGTCATGACCTGCGCCAAGACTCCATCGGCTACAGAAAGCTTGACGGGCATAGCAACAGTAACTAAGGGGGCGGGGCTTTTGTGAAAGGTCAATTGCCGGTGCTCAGACAGACCACAAAGTGATTGAAAATAAATACATTTGAGTTAGGAAAACCTGTCATTGCTGGAAACAAAAGTATAGAGGCAACAGCTTCCAACTAACTTCCTTCAGACATTTAAACATATTTACAAATAAGATGAATTAAAGCTAGTAAAGGAACTGATGTATGTCTAATGTAAGCTTAACAACTATATCTTTTGCTCGCTAACCTAATCAGGAGCCTGGGAAACGCATAGGTTCCAAGGTGGAGACGGCAAGTCTCTGAGCTTTGAGCCTGGAACACAGTCAGCGCTTCAAAGCCACTGAATGCCACTGGCAACACCTCACTGAGGCAAAATTAAACAGTCTGCCTTTGTGTTTTAAAATCTGATAGCAGACCATTGTGTACCAGCAGATTGACAGGTCATGGAGTTACTTGTTAAGACAAGGCCACATGCACTGCACATTGAGAGGGAGAGGAAGTGGCAGGGAGAAGGAGAGGGAGGGGGAGCTCCAGGAACCGTGGGAGAGGAAGGGGGCAGACCACAGGCTCAATCTCCTGATTATAAAAGGCTGCAGACACTTTAACAGAGAAGAGCTGACACACAGGTTTGTGAGCTATATTTACTGGATTTTGTAATACTAACCATGGCCATGACAAACTCTGACTCAAGGATGAATAAAGCAGAAGCATGCAAGGTTAGCTTTCATGTTTAAAGTCTAACTCTTGGACTAAATGTATTTTAACGCAGATGCATTCAAATAGTCACCAGAGTAAAGAAATGTATATTATATGTGAATTATGTAGGTCGTTTGGAAGTAATTTTAATAAAACTTGCTGTATAAGCGAAAGAGCCCGAACATTCCTCAATCGGCTGCTCCGGAATGTGACGTCACAAACAGAACTAGTACCGTGCATCTGGCTGCTAACACTACGACTTTCGCTACTGTAAAAGATTAGGTTTACCGGCCTGCTGTTACATGTCTATTGAAAACCCATCTTATCCCGATTCCGGATTTGGCCGCAAGTGAGAAGACATTAATCAAGAGGTAGAACAGTTTAAATGCATATTTAATTCATAGAAAATTAAATATGGAGACAGAGTTTACATTACCAATCAAGATGATTTCACTGCGCGGTCGAGAAGTCTGTCTGAAGTAAGCTCTGAACAAAGACTCTTTTTATCAACTTTAAAACTCCTCCTGCTCGCTCAAGGGGGAGGATGACTGACCTCCTCTCCTTCTGACCACCCCATCGGGTCAATAACACGCCCTGTTATTCTACCCAGCAACAGAGAGGGGAGACACCCTTACTAAGATATATTTTTTAATTCTCAACAACTCCCTCTGTTTTGATCAACAGATCAAACCAATAACTAGGCTAAACTAAGGTTATCTCTTAAAACCCTTAAACAAAGTGTAAATGGTAAGATGTAATATTGTAACCCACTGTCCCCTCTGTTGGCGACTTATGAAATCAAATTAAGTTCAAATGTACCCCTTAAATGTAAGATAACCCAAGTATAAGCTAATAAGCTACTAAACCTATCTGAATCTCTAACCTACTAGAATTAAGAAAAGTAAGCACCTTTATCCGAGAGGTGCAAGGCTAACATAAATGTGCAACTACCAGAAACTGTTATATGATCTAAACATGACTTTAAGAGTCCTAACCTAGATTAACAAGATGTCTTTTTAGAAATTAAGATAACCTATGAAAGCACTACACTCAGATCAAACCACAGAATAAAAACCAGGTTATCATGCAATGCAAAACCAAGATTCTAACAGTACTAGCATTTAACATCCAAGGAATATGTAACTCATATGGGAATTACAGTGATTACAAAATTCTTTTTCTTTTTTTTTCTTTTTTACACAATGCATTCCATTGTTGTCATAATGTCTTGCGTCTCAGAGATGTCTTCTCCTCGCCCTTAAAGAAGATGGTTTAAAGAGTCAGTGTTCCAACCGCGGTCTCCATACAGCTGTATGTGAATCATTTTATTAAAAATAAAAAATAAAAAACAGAAACAAAATAAAAAATCCAGCAGCCTCGTCAGTTAGTGGCAATCGGCGCGTCGAGCTGTTCCGGTGATCTTTCCTTGAACCCTCTGTCGGCTGGTACACACGGCTCTGGAATCCGATGGGCCCCTGATCTCTGGCCCACCACATCTGGCTGTTGATGACCTTAGCGCACACTCCTTCGAGGTCGGGGTTGGTAAACTCCCTTCACATTCCTGGACTCTCCAACACAACCTGAACTTACATGAGAATCGTTTAGATATCAAATGTCGTGTGCTACCTGTAATTCCGGAGGTTGACTTCGGTCCCGAAAAGCTCCTTTCAGTCATATGGAATCATATCCTGTAATGAAATTAACTGAACACTCCCACAAGAAACACACTTCACAGCTTTTTCATTTCATTTCCAATTTTGTCTGTGCACAGAATTTTAGCCAATTGTGTTTAGAATTATCACCATTAATCCTTACCACCTTCCATTGTTCCATCTCCAGCCAATGGGAAACCTATTTTAGAAATGTAATAGTTAATGAGACACTTTATCACAATTTTTCTTTCCTTACGCTGGGTCTCTGATTGTCCTGTAAGAAAATGCAACAACCACACATACTTTAATCTCTGGTAAGAATCCCCTTGTCTGTTAACGAGACTCATGTGGGGCCCGTTCGTGTCGGACCAACCTTTTGTCTAAGTTTCCTTGAGAAATTGAGTCTGCTGAGAACATCTGAGTCCTGACCTTTGACCGTTAACTGTAATCTATTTTCCTAGCTTGGTTCCTGGGAGTTAACTGGAACAATAGTAAAACCTTGGGGCCAGGATTTTTAACAGTGTTATCTGCTCACAAGACTGTCATATCTCGTGCTGCATCCGTTCCTGGTATATGCTTACTGAAGTCTAAATGCACCCTTTTCTTGCACATACATCCTCATCTTTTTAGGTTACTGGGTTAAAGTTAACATCAGTATTACTTTAAACTACACTATTATATATAAGTGATTATATTTCCATAACACTGTAAAATCAAAAATTAGTTAATGCAGTTTTGAAATCAAAGTACAGTTATCCTGTAAGAATGTCAGAATGTTCTTTGGATTAAAGATTAAAGATTACCATAGATCACACCACTCCACACAAAACCTTTCAGCACTCCAAATCTAATAGTATGTCACCACTCTATTAAATTCTGTACCCTTTACTCCATACTCAGATGTCCATGCTGCGAAAAAGTTCCTATTTTTAATCTGAGAAAAAAGCAAACCCCCCTCAGGTCATTTTAATTTATGATCCAGGCTTCTATCTTTGGGAGTCAACTAAACCAACATTCGGAGAGCCATGGAAGAATTCTTTTGGGGGTTTTAAACAACTGTTATCTAATTCACATACCTCCCCTTGGGGTCCTGCACAAGAACACCTCATCCACGTTACTGGTGCCAAGGGTTGATATAAGGGTTAAGATCTGTATAACTTTAAGATACAGTATTATCATATAAATGTTTGTGTCCTATCCCTCTGCTTGGAACAAAATTAATTTTGTTACAAACCATTAACATAGAATAGTATTAGTCATCACGGGGAATCAATTAACTGCAAATACTTATCTAAATCGAAGTAGGCAAAAGTTGCATAAGATGAGTGTATTGAAGTGAAATAATAACTAGGAGTTCATGTTCTCAGTGACACACAGCAATTCGGTTTTGTGAGAACACTGAATGTTCGAAGTTATAATAAAACACCTGGTAATACGTAGCAAATTCCTGGGGGTGCACATCACGGACAACCTCACCTGGACTGTGAACACCACGTCACTGGTGAAGAGGGCACAGAAACGACTGTACTTTCTGCGGAGGATGAGGAGAGCCCGCCTGCCCCCGCCCATCCTCACGACCTTCTATAGAAGCACCATAGAGAGTATTCTGACCAGCTGTCTCTCTGTGTGGTGTGGAGGCTGCAGTGCCTCCGACTGGAAGAACGTGAGGAGAGTGGTGAAGACAGCAGAAGGGATCATCGGGGCTCCTCTTCCCTCCATAAAAGACATTTCATCGCAGCGCTGTGTGTCTCGAGCCCGTAACATCATCAGGGACCCCTCACACCCCCATCACAGACTATTCTCCCTGCTACCCTCTGGAAAGAGGTTTCGCAGCATCCGCTGCAGGTCCACTAGGTTCTGCAAAAGCTTTTTCCCTGCTGCCATCAGACTGTTGAACTGCTGAACTGCTAAAGTATAAAAACGGACTGTGTACCACATTCGATTCGCTGATTTGCACATTTGCACACTTGCACATTGTATTATATCCTGCAAAATTGCTGCCGCACCTTACCGGGAAACGTACTGCAAAACTATGTACAATGCAACTGTCTACTTTTAAATCATTGCTGCACCTTACTGCATATTTGTTTACATTTGTTTTACACTGTTTACATTTCAACTGCCTACTGTTCACTGCTGCACTTTATCCGGAAGTCAATTTATCCTGTAAGTGACTGCGATTTATCACTGCACTTTATCCTGTATTGTAATTCACCGCAAGGTATCCTGTAGAGTTACTGCAATCTTTCTGAGCTGTGTGAAAACGAAATTTCGTTCTGTATCCACTCTGTGTATACAAAATGACAATAAAGAAAGTCTAAGTCTAAGTCTAAGTCAAATTCTGGTGGAAATCTGGTTTATCATAGTAGGCAACAGTTATTTGTACAATAGAAAAATCTCAATACTTGTGAGCTAATATGGAATAACCTAACAGATCCGTTTAACCTATGTTGTTCAACAACAGAATGTCTCAAGCAGGACACATCTGTGCTTACCAGAGAGGCCCGTGTAATAAAGCTGTCTTCCCAGGAAATCCTAAGCTGATAGTAACCCCCAGTTTGTAAATTTATGGCATGCAGCTGTAAACCAGAGAGACAACTCACAGAAACCTAAAAATATTCCTACTCCAGTGAATCCCCCACCTTAAGTGTAATGGTAAAATACACCTTCTGCTGTTTAATGATGATCTACACGGTTAAAACTCATGTTTAAAAGGACCTATCAGTTATAGAACAGAAAAGTAAATAGACATCACTATATTTTCAAAACTGCAAACCTGTGCGCTGGGATATGCTCAAGCGGCTGCCTTTAGAAAGTTTTAACCAGCTCCAATTCCGTTTGCCTAGGAGCTCAAATATGGAGAGACAGAAAGAATATGAGAATACAGGCCATCCAAATCACATTCCATTAAATTTAGTCAGTATTATATGGCTAGAAATAACTGTCTGTGGTTTACCTTAAAAATGTTTAACAGTCTGTGGTTCCTGAGATGGACTCGGACTGACATTTTCAGCAGATCAGGCAGAAAGGAGATTGGAGTTTAGACTTCGCACTCACAGCTTCCATGTGTGGAACTCCACATTTCGTCCCCCACGTGTTGAAGTGATTCGCTGTCGACGCACCTCAATGACAAAGTTCTGGTTCACGACTCAGAAACTGGATGAAGTATGCAACTCCAGTGTATGGAGACAGTCATTTCCCTTGACAGCTTAAGATCTGTGCTGTTCATAGGCGTTGGCCATTGTTCCATGGCGTGTAAACATTGTTCATGGGAGCGTTATCCGCTTGCTGGGGTACTGACCTGCTGGAGGTGAGGTCGTATTGGGACTTCATGCCAGGCTGACTTGCTTGTGATGTGAAACAGCCTCTTGCTCAGTGTCTAGCGTAAGCGACTGTAGCAGATGTGATGGGATGCCCCATGGATACACATATCGGCTGTAAATGCTCAGTTTTATTCCTCCAACCCCAAATCAGCACCGATCTGCGCATCATGTCATCCGTGCCAATGCTCCAGAACCAACAGACCTGTACCAAAATAAAAGACAGAAAAAGAAAAACAGGGGAGAGGTAGCTCCCCCTCCTTTTTGAGCCACAGGCAAATGGTATATCAAATGTTTTTTCCAGGAACGAACCAAGATTTAAGTTCATCAGCTGAGATATTGAAGAAGACACTCTTTTATTTTTGTAACACTATTACTCTAAATGATTCACCTAAATTGTACTGATTTATTTTAGGATCCACACCAGTGTGTTTGATCCATCCTACTGATTTTTTCCGGAAGATGTTGAGAGTCCCAGTCAAACTTAGGAAACTTCTGCTAAAGTGTATAAAGAAAATTTTATGTAACTACATCTATTGAGGAAGAAAGTATATAAAAAAACCCACAAAGTTACATTTTAAAATGGCTCTAAAATCAGTTTTGTGCCTTTGTTTAGAAAATTTTAAAGTCAAATTCTGCCAGCCACGATCAATCACCAGCAACTGATGTTGAAAAGGTTATTCACCAGAATGTGCACATTACCAAATGAACAAAGAAAAAACATTCCTCGGCACCCAAATTACTTTGTAACAAGGGCATCTACATTTTGGCAGGACTTTGAAAACTTGGATACATATACTGAATAATATGGGGACCGTCCTGTGATTGTCCCGTAATATTTCCGTTTCTAGTAATTTCTACTGTTCTGTTATATCAGTATCTATAATAAAACAATGCAAGCCATTAACATTGGTCATAGATTCCTCAATTTTAGCAGCTTCCTTTGAGGATAACTTCAAAACTGACTCATGACTAAATGCAGTGTTAACAAAATCTGTCAAATCAGCCACAATATCCTTTTGCCCACACTATTAAGGTACATTTTAACTTTAACTTTTAACTTGTTTAGTTTTGCTTATTCGTGTTTTCCTAACCCTGCAATGATCTTATAATGTGCTATTACCTGCTCTCTGGTAATCAGATAGATTTAAGTCTGACGAATTATACCTATTTATTTATCTATTATAACTAGGGCTATCAAACAATGAAAAACCTTTTAATCACTATTTAATCGCAAATTATATTTTATGTCTGAAACTATATACATTCATTAGGCATTTCAAAATGCTATTTTGCAATAGATAACGCTAGTTAAAATTACACTCTAACAGAATATGTTAGAAAAATGTAAATGTCATCATTTTATTTTTATCAAGCTACAGGCATTTGGTTTGTTTTAAGAGTTTGCTTTCAGGAAGGTTCTGTTGTTTTTAACCTTAGATAAAATGGTTTCCCCAGATAAGGAATGTCTCCGTTATCCAACTGCGCATGAAGCTGGTGATTTGATCATCACCCACAATGAAACTTGCTCCCTTCTTTGTTTTCCCCCATGTTGTAAACTCAAGACTGTGATTAAATTCTCCTGACCCCATGTGATGTGTGACAATAAAGACAAGGGGACAGAGGCAGCCCGGGGCAGTCGAACTCAAGCTTGTGAAAGAACAAGTCTCATGCTCCCGGCTCCCCCCTAATGGAAGAGCCAAAAACCCGTGTCCGTGTTGGTTTTCCCTCCAGGACAAAGAGGCCATTCATCACAACCCTAACAGAAGGCATCTTCCCTTTTTTGTTTTTTCCCAATTTATAATGCCTCAAACAGATGTTTAATGTTCTCCCAAATTTTTCAACAACTTTTCCAAACGTCTAACCTCTTTCTAACTTTTAGGCTACAGTTTAAAATAAAATTTTTCTCTAAACTCACCAATCAGCCGGCCATGCTCTCTCCCCAATGCAACTCACCCAATCAGCTTGCAGCCAATACCTCAAATGCTTTTCTCCGTTCAAACTTTTCCAGCACTTCAACAAACAACATTAATGTATGGACCTTTTTTCCCAATGATTTCCAAATTCCCCTTAGTTTTTTACCCATATCTTTAGCCAGATTTTTGCTCCATAATGAACAGTTTTTAACTTAACCAAATGTAATCCGCTCCAAAGTACTTCTCTTATCTTGAGGCCCATGCAGTGGGAATTTCACACTCTCGTGAAGACACACACACACACACCCACAGACCCCCACGCTACGCACACACCCAAACAGAAATACACACAGGGACACCCACACCCTGCAGGGCCAATCAGTCCGTGCTTCTCAGTCACACTCCATGGATCTCATTCACAACCGAGACATTCAAAACATATAACAAACATTAATATTTAGACACAGACAGCTACGCGCGCGAGGAGGGTAAACTCTTGTACCCTTCCGCTCGACAGAACTTTCTCACTTATTTTAATACCTCCTTAGTCTAACTGTCGTGCTCCAGAATCCCATTCTGTAGCTAGAGAACAATCCTATTGTTCTCCTGGGGCCCCTTTTTAATCTCTTATCTTCTATAACAGCTCACCATTTCAGGGTCTTGCTGTTCTTCGGTCTCAACTTTTAAAGATATTAACGTCTCTTGACCGTTCCTATCGCTACGTTTCTGTGGAGAGTCTCCTTTCTCCGAGATAACGTTTTCATCTCAGTCTTAAAAATCACCAGTTTGTCAGGCTGGAGTTGAGTTGACCAAACCTCGAGACTATTTTTATTCTTTATAGTTTTTATCTTTTTATTTCGTTTTATTGTATTTTTCCGACAGTCTCACCATAAGGTTCCTGACTGTTTCTTCTATTTTATTGTTCTATCTTCTTATTACGTTTATTTTGATGCAAACTTGCACATAAATCCCATTCGCTCTTTTCTCGGTTTCAACATAAATTCCATTCAAACCTAGTTGTACTGTTCAGCTTCTGATATTTTGAGAAGAGAGTATCTTAAACCACAGCACCACTTAATTTAGCCTACACCTCTAACATTTTGCCAATGGAGAAAAATCTCCTTACTTTTTCGGTCGACCGGTGGTGCTGCAGAATCAGTCCTCTTTTCGTGTCCAATTTTCAAATTCTTCTGCTCACAGCCAAAATCCGACGGTCACGGCACCATGTAAAAGATTAGGTTTACCGGCCTGCTGTTACATGTCTATTGAAAACCCATCTTATTCCGATTCCGGATTTGGCCGCAAGTGAGAAGACATTAATCAAGAGGTAGAACAGTTTAAATGCATATTTAATTCATAGAAAATTAAATATGGAGACAGAGTTTACATTACCAATCAAGATGATTTCACCGTGCGGTCGAGAAGTCTGTCTGAAGTAAGCTCTGGACAAAGACTCTTTTTATCAACTTTAAAACTCCTCCTGCTCGCTCAAGGGGGAGGATGACTGACCTCCTCTCCTTCTGACCACCCCCTCGGGGCAATAACACGCCCTGTTATTCTACCCAGCAACAAAGAGGGGAGACACCCCTACTAAGATATATTTTTTAATTCTCAACACTACCGATTTATTAAATTTAATTAATAACTCGTACTCTACGTACAAAAAATTTATAAAAAAAAATGTCTGATACATCTTCAAACTCCACCTCAAGCATCGGCGACTCCGATACCGAATATATATACGAAGAAACGGAGTTTGAACAAGGTGAACCTGAGGAGAGTATATCTAACGCTGGCCAAGACATAGAGCCCATGCTCCATTGTAAGTACCCCTCAAAAGCCTCGTTCGTGAAGTGTGAATTGCATAACACACTTTTGTCACTGCCGGCAATCCAGTCCTTTCGCGTTTCTTTAACGAATTTATCCCATTTCTTTCGGACCTTTTGATCCTTCGGCCAAGTATGTAGCGCTACTTTCTGGCCTGCACTAGACCGCGGTGAAGTTAACAGTGTTGTAGTACTCGAGTCCGAGACTCGAACTCGAGTCCGAGTCATTAGCTAAATTTAGAGACTCGTGACTTGACTTGGACTTGAGCACTGATGACTCGAACTTGGACTCGGACTCCTACATTCAGATCATTCTGACTCGGAAATTGAGAAAAAGACTCGACTTTTTTTATATCATTAGGCTATAATTTTAATATGTCATTAGAATATTATTTGGTGTATGATTTTAATATCTAAATGGCGCAACCGCGCACGTGACGTCACCATCTCATGAGCAACGCCCCTTGCCGCTAAGGTTGGGCAAACAGTGTGAGAGCGCACGTAGCAACCAGCCATCACACATGCAACAGATACAACGATATGACCGACTTTTCCGCTGTTAAACTTTCACAAGAGGATGTCCAAGCGCCCATTTTACTGGTAGAACTGTGGAACAACATACCAACGTTCAGCTCAAACGATGGCTTGAGTGTCGAGGGCTTAGACTAGAAAACAGGCCGAGTTGATAGAAAGGTAAGTCAATGTTTTTCTCCTGCTCGGCGTTCATGGCGTCAGCGGCCGTTTTTTTTCTGTTTGTTGTCACCGTCCAGGAATCGGTATAAATTGTCCTGCCCGCCGAACAATTTAGTCCGGTCGGATGGCCAAATGCATTATCATTATCCAACGGCTGTATCTCCTCGCTGCATCTGCACCAGATTTTTTGTGAGTCATGAGGGAACGCTGCCGAACGCGTTTGTGTGAATCGCCCGGTGGACGGGCGAGGAAAATGCGTGACAGCATCTGCGGTGGCGGGCGGCCACCGCCGGCCGGCCGGAGC
This sequence comes from Fundulus diaphanus, assembly GCA_037039145.1. Classification (NCBI taxonomy): domain Eukaryota; kingdom Metazoa; phylum Chordata; class Actinopteri; order Cyprinodontiformes; family Fundulidae; genus Fundulus; species Fundulus diaphanus. The sequence continues at coordinate 48,590,137 of CM073137.1, read as the reverse complement.
CGCGGCGGTGCGCGAACCCCGTCGGCCGGCCGGCACCGCGGCGGTGGCCAATAGGCCGGAGCGCGCTTGGCTGCGAGGGCCGATCGACGCCACTTGCGGCTTTAACATCCTTCATATGCGGCCTATCAGCGTACCTCGAGTCACTGTTGCACGTTCCATAACAACAATGTTTAAAAACCATCGTTAGGAGACGTCTTAGACTTAGAAAAAGCAGTCGTTTTACCGAGTAAAACCAAGGGTAACTACAGCGAAAGAGTGGAAGAAAACGCATATTTGCCCTGTTCGTGATATGACGTCACGTTCTAAAAATAGCTCCCTAGCGGAACGCCATTATTAGTGCAATGGAATGTTACTGCTTCATGTCATACATCACACGTCACGGCATGTTCCTACAACGAACTTGGATCAATAGTGACTCGACTCGGACTTGACTCGGATGAGTAGTGGACTTGACTCGGACTCGACTCGGATTTTTTTTTTAATGACTTGGACTTGACTCGGACTTGAACACTGGAGACTCGAAACTGGACTCGGACTCGAGGCATAGTGACTCGACTACAACACTGGAAGTTAATAATAATAATAATAATAAATTTTATTTGAAAGGCGCCTTTCTGGACACTCAAGGTCACCGTACAGAAGGGTAAAAAACAGAATGTCAGAAACAAAAATCAAAACAAAAAAACATTTAAAAAATACCGAGGCTGGGACAGGGAAATTGATAATTAAAGAGAATAGGCAGTCTTAAACAGATGAGTTTTGAGTTGTGATTTAAAATGGAGAAGTGAGTCCGTGTTTCTAAGTAGGGGTTGGTTTGACATTGGACATTCAAGCTCCGCGGAGTCAGCGGAGCACTCTTGAGAAACAAAAATCAAATCAGATTTGTTGACGGTCCCACCGCGTATGGGAGGAGGGAGCAGCTGAGAGACGCTGGCCGAAATCGGAGTCTTTCAACCGGATCAACCGTGAGCTAGATCCCGCTGACTCCGCGGAGCTTGAATGTCCAATATCAAACAAACTTCACCGTGGTCTGCACTACAGCCACCTACTACGCACCTAGAAGGCATTTTATCTTGTAATTAGTTCGGCGATTTTTTTTAAAAGCGCTTGCTTAAAGTAGACATGGATCAGCAGATTTGGTGTGTGAAAGAAGATACTGGAAAACATCCATATATATCCTTGTTCGCCGTACCGGTTGTACAACGTAAACGCTTGTGTGTTTCTATGCAAGTTCGCTTCGCGCATTCTCGGTGTTCTTGAACTGACGTCACACGTCGGAAATGGCCGGCTTCTAAATGTGGGATGTTTGGGTTTTCTGGGGGTTGTACATTTATGTAAAGCGTTGACCTGAACGCTCACATTTGATCTTGGGGTGCCAATCCTTTTAAAGAATGCTATGACACACTTAATCTCATTTATGTTAACATTACATAGGTTAATATAGCCCTTAAACCTTTCCAAAGTTTTCACATTACATCCACAAATTTCAAGATGTTTTAAGGGATTTTATGTGATAGGTCAACACTAAATTTTAAAAGGAAAATGAAGCATTCTGTTCACAATTTTTGCGAATACAGTTTTGAAAATTATGGAGTGCAGTTATATTAAGCCTCCTTTTCTCTAACGCTGCTAAATAAAATCCAACCAGCTGCCCTCTGAAGTCACCTAACCAGTGAATCAGAATCACCCACCTGTTTTGTGACGGCTTCAGAGGCATGTTAGAGGATATTAGTGAATGACCCGCACCGGCTCACGAAGAGCAGGGAACACCACAGACAGGTCAGGGATAGAGCTGTGGAGAAGTTAAAAGCAGGGTTAGCTTATTGAACAAGATCCCAAGCTTTGAGCGTCTCACAGAGCTCTGTCATAAAAAGTGTTTTTGCCACAAGCTGAGTATGGCAAACAGCAACAAGGTGATCCAGACAAGTGAGACCAAAGTGAGACCAGACAAGTGAGACCAAAATCCAATAGTCTGGCCTACATGCAAAATACAGTGTGTGGCAGAAAAACTACCACTACACATGATTCTCAACATACCATGCCCACTGTGAAACACAGTGGTGGCAGCATCATGCACCGGGATGCTTCTCTTTCACATTCACAGGGAATCTGGGGGATTTTGAGGGGAAGATAAATGGATACAATAATGCGTTGAGCAGGTAGAAACTGCAAAACACTGGAGCAGAGGTTAATTTTGCAGGTGGACGTCCCCCCTTAACATAGCCTGACTTACACAAGGCGTAAATCAGGTAAGGCTCCATTCCCTCTGGCCTAAAGCAAAGCGGACAAATCACGGGGGTGGCGGGACTCCACGATGCTTCACTCTCTGCAGCAGAATTACAGCAGCGCTTTTCTGTAACCATAACAGTCAAGATACATACAGAGATTTTTGTTGGTTGGTGACTTGGAAAATTAAGAAAGTACATGTGAGTCAACCATGTATCTTCTGATTTTTTAGACAAAAAATGCAGGATGGCATGCCATGTTTCGCGGACTACAAATTAAAAGAACAGGACATGTATCATGCACCTGGATCAAACGGCAAAAATACCGAGGCTGGGACAGGGAAATTGATAATTAAAGAGAATAGGCAGTCTTAAACAGATGAGTTTTGAGTTGTGATTTAAAATGGAGAAGTGAGTCCGTGTTTCTAAGTAGGGGTTATGTTTGACATTGGACATTCAAGCTCCGCGGAGTCAGCGGAGCACTCTTGAGAAACAAAAATCAAATCAGATTTGTTGACGGTCCCACCGCGTATGGGAGGAGGGAGCAGCTGAGAGACGCTGGCCGAAATCGGAGTCTTTCAACCGGATCAACCGTGAGCTAGATCCCGCTGACTCCGCGGAGCTTGAATGTCCAATATCAAACAAACTTCACCGTGGTCTGCACTACAGCCACCTACTACGCACCTAGAAGGCATTTTATCTTGTAATTAGTTCGGCGATTTTTTTAAAAAGCGCTTGCTTAAAGTAGACATGGATCAGCAGATTTGGTGTGTGAAAGAAGATACTGGAAAACATCCATATATATCCTTGTTCGCCGTACCGGTTGTACAACGTAAACGCTTGTGTGTTTCTATGCAAGTTCGCTTCGCGCATTCTCGGTGTTCTTGAACTGACGTCACACGTCGGAAATGGCCGATCGTAAACGGAGGCAGCACTCAAACGCGGAATACCATAATCGGTGTAAAAAATGCGCGATATTTCATATTGAAACTTAATTTGAACACTTTTGATACATGAATATTCAAAGTTTACCTTGTTCTGGAAGTTATTCAGCGGTTTTCAGGATATTTTTTCAGTCCAAGAGTTAGACTTTAAGGGGAGCTCAGACTGCAGAGCTCTAAGTCGCATGACCCATTCAGCGATAGATCTGACCCTCTCAAGTTGCATAGGTGAGTTTTTGAGGGCACCCTGCACTAAGCATTGATATGTGCCAACTGCTGTATATTGACCCGAAAAATCATTTCATATATATCTCAAATTGAGCTAATACTTGTGTCAAAACTTACACAATACTGCTTTAACAATACGATGTAATGCTGTCACGTTTTGCGTTTTTGCCTCAGTGTAAGTTTCTGTCATAGGTTTAGGTTCTGTTTTAGTTTGGGTTTGTCTTGATTTGTCCTGAAACAGTTTTAGTTTATCTGTTTTTCACCTGAGAGTCATTCAGATCACATCTCACTAAAAATCCTGTCTGTTTGCCTGTCACTCCCCTTCACCAGTCACCATCCAATCAGCTTCAGTTTACTTCCAGCCACTTTCCTACCCCTGATCAGCTCCACCCATTCTGGTAATTAGTTTCACTAAGTTCACCTGCTCACTCCCCTACTTATACCTGCCTCTGTCCCCTGCACTCTGTCAGATCATTGTTTTTCCATCCCTATCGGTGAGTCTTGTCCAGCATTCCCTGTTCTCTGTTTGCCTGTTTAGCTGACCACTGCTTGTGTTGATTCTGCCTGCCTGTTTCCTGACCGGACCGATCTTTGGATTTTTGAGTTAGCCTGTCCCCTGTTTTTGTAGATAGTTTCATCTATGACTGCTTTTTGTTATTTTTGGTTATTGGGCAAATTCTTCCCCTTTTTGGTTTATGCCCGTTTTTGCATTTTGTAAATAAATGGTCTTTTACCTAACCTCTGCTTGTCTGGCTGAATACTGGGTCCATCTGTCTCTGAGTCGTGACAAACGCATATATTAGAACGTTTTCGTGCAAACTTAAGTGCCATGCAACATGCAATACCAAGAAAAAACAGAGAACGCTTCCAGCTAATACTGAAGTTTTTTCTTTGGGAATATTAAGGTTTCCTCATTCAGCTCCTGTGACGAACGAGAACAAAAAGTTGGAACAAAACAAAGCTTTATTTCAGTCCTTTTGTAAGCCATAATCTTACATAAAATAATTAACAGGTCTCTCTTGTAAATGACTCTCAAGAGACCTGTATAAAGTATTAAATAAGTAAAACAAATAATCAAAAAAGACTTAATCTTTCAATCTATGTGTAATAAATGTATATAATATCCTACTTTCACTTTCTGAAATGAGTGGCAAAACATATTTTACCAACCTTTTCATGATATTCTAATTTTTTCGTGATGTAGCTGTATAGCAAAATGACTCCAAGGTGATTAAAGAAAAATCATCAAATAACAGCCCAGTCGTATTAAAGAACACGGCTACATTAACCTCTTTCAAATAGTTTTGCTGATGGAAAATTATTTTATTAGCTGATAAAATCAAACCAAATCTCCGGTCAGTTTTATATTAGCCACTTTTTGAAATGTGTGATCAACATGTTGTCAGAAGCTGTCAATATCAACTGTTTACTGTTAATTCCAGTAAATAATAATATATATGCAGTTTCTTTTTCTTCATTGAAAAATACAAAAAATGTATCAAACAAAGCAGTGAAAACTGAGTTATGCACTGATCCATGGTTTCTATGTATCATTACAAGCCTAACACATTTGCAAGCCTCCGTACATCATAACATCACTCTATCCTGCTTCCAGTGGCATGGCACAGATGTATATGATGAATGACCGTAAGCTTCTGGCGTAGTTTAAAAAATCCACCCGGTTTGACTGATTGGTGTTCAACAGATTATGCCATTTACCACTGATCCACAGCACCATGGCAAACTTATCCCTGATATTCGGGAGGGGTTGTGTGGTTACCCCCCTCCCCCTGACCCCCCATTACTCACCAGATTAACATAAAGGGGATGTCTACTGCCCACTGCAATTTATGGCCATTTGCACAAAAATGTTTACACTTGCAGTAACACTTACTGCTGTTTGCACTTTTCATCTGTAGTTCTTAATTCTTAGTCTATGTTAAGTTTATTTAGTCAGTATTGTCACACTTAGATTTATTTTGACTATTTTGACTTTTTTTCTCACCTATTTTTGTCATTTAACTTTATACCCTGCAATATACTTAATATTTTTTGATTCTCTGTATATGTTGCATGTTCTACATCTCAACAACACCACGTCAAATTTCTTGTCTGTAAAAACACTCGGTCAATAAACTGCATTCTGATTCGTTCATTTTAACATTAGTTAAAGATTAGTTGAGTCATATTCAGAGATGGAGACCAAATACCATGTCTGAAAATAATGAGCAACTTTCTTCTGTATGGATAAGACTCCCTTCACTTTTACTTGTGTTGGTCTTTTCTCTATCTCCAAAATGTATGTCTACAGAGAGGAAACTAAGAGACACTATACCCTCTGCCATTTGGCCCTGCTTAGTTGCAGCACTTCTCCCTGCAGGCTGCCATCTTTATCAAACATCAACATATTGCAGGATTGATCCGGCTGCATAAAATGCGCCACAGGTTTTAAGCAGAATTGGAGTTTTGGCCTAGATTGTAACAGCATTACCACTCTGACACCCTGAGGTTTTCCCTGAGCACCTCAGGCTCTGATCTGGGAGGTCCGCTCCCATGTGTTTCCTCTGAACATAGAGTAGAGTTGTTCTTCAAGGGACTTAGGAATTTACTCCCAAAACTTGTCCTTCACACCTTCTTGGCTGCAAAACATTCTTTATATCACACTGGATGATAAACAATGCTAAAGCGTATCACTTGTGATTAAATCACAAATGGCTAATCCCAAAACCTGTGAAATGTTTGCCTTTTGAGCAGCTTTTATAGAATGTGTCTTTAATCAAAGTCTTTTCTTGATACAAAGAAAGGTTGAAAATGTCATCAGATTTTCAGTTTCTGCAAACAAATATTCAACTTTTTTTTTGAGAAAGATTAACCAACATGAAAACCAAAAATTGGAAAAATGTTGTATGAAGGAAACAAGACAGATTTCAAATGGCATCAGACAAAGTGTTCCTTATTAGGCTTGAATTAAATAGCAAAATCTACTTTCAAAAAGCTTTAATTATGTTACAAGTGAAACTCCAGCGTTAGTTATGTTTCCATCCTAGCATGAAGTTTTTATCTTAGTGGGAAAACAATTTTATGTGTAAAGTGGAAATTTCAAACATAAGTTGGCATTTTTTCTGCCATCTGTTCAGAATTAATTCAGAGGATCAACATTTCTTCATGAAAATGTGCTTCTCTTCCAAATGTACCTGTTTTTTCTCTCCTTACGAGGACACTGGGTTTGTTCGGATGTTGTGAGTCTCAGACTTGGTTGGAAAGCTTCTAAATGTGGGATGTTTGGGTTTTCTGGGGGTTGTACATTTATGTAAAGCGTTGACCTGAACGCTCACATTTGATTTTGGGGTGCCAACCCTTTTAAAGAATGCTATGACACACTTAATCTCATTTATGTTAACATTACATAGGTTAATATAGCCCTTAAACCTTTCCAAAGTTTTCACATTACATCCACAAATTTCAAGATGTTTTAAGGGATTTTATGTGATAGGTCAACACTAAATTTTAAAAGGAAAATGAAGCATTCTGTTCACAATTTTTGCGAATACAGTTTTGAAAATTATGGAGTGCAGTTATATTAAGCCTCCTTTTCTCTAACGCTGCTAAATAAAATCCAACCAGCTGCCCTCTGAAGTCACCTAACCAGTGAATCAGAATCACCCACCTGTTTTGTGACGACTTCAGAGGCATGTTAGAGGATATTAGTGAATGACCCGCACCGGCTCACGAAGAGCAGGGAACACCACAGACAGGTCAGGGATAGAGCTGTGGAGAAGTTAAAAGCAGGGTTAGCTTATTGAACAAGATCCCAAGCTTTGAGCGTCTCACAGAGCTCTGTCATAAAAAGTGTTTTTGCCACAAGCTGAGTATGGCAAACAGCAACAAGGTGATCCAGACAAGTGAGACCAAAGTGAGACCAGACAAGTGAGACCAAAATCCAATAGTCTGGCCTACATGCAAAATACAGTGTGTGGCAGAAAAACTACCACTACACATGATTCTCAACATACCATGCCCACTGTGAAACACAGTGGTGGCAGCATCATGCACCGGGATGCTTCTCTTTCACATTCACAGGGAATCTGGGGGATTTTGAGGGGAAGATAAATGGATACAATAATGCGTTGAGCAGGTAGAAACTGCAAAACACTGGAGCAGAGGTTAATTTTGCAGGTGGACGTCCCCCCTTAACATAGCCTGACTTACACAAGGCGTAAATCAGGTAAGGCTCCATTCCCTCTGGCCTAAAGCAAAGCGGACAAATCACGGGGGTGGCGGGACTCCACGATGCTTCACTCTCTGCAGCAGAATTACAGCAGCGCTTTTCTATAACCATAACAGTCAAGATACATACAGAGATTTTTGTTGGTTGGTGACTTGGAAAATTAAGAAAGTACATGTGAGTCAACCATGTATCTTCTGATTTTTTAGACAAAAAATGCAGGATGGCATGCCATATTTCGCGGACTACAAATTAAAAGAACAGGACATGTATCATGCACCTGGATCAAACGGCAGCTGAGGCAGGTATTGACAGAAGCATTGACTAGGAGGGCTAAAGGAGCTGAGCACGTCATCACACTTGTGACACCATGTGTCCTTTTTCTGCCATTTCACAGTAACCCCCTGCCTTGTGTTGGTCTTCCTAAGAATATCACAAGAAATTCCATGAAGGTTATGGTTGTATTGTGACAAAATGCGACAAAGTTCTTTGGATAAACATCACCTTTAATATGTTGTTTATGAGAATGATGGAACACAAAAAGGTGAGATGTCATCAAACAGCTTGTTCAAATCTGTATTTTACATAAAAAGTCAGCAACATGTCACAGCCTTTTTACAAGGCTGTTCAGTTATCAGACTTCACTGCTTCCCTTTCTGCACATCTTTTACCTACTTTAGTCAGGTGCACACTCACACAGTTTTTTCCTGTGCAATGAGGTGTTATTAGCATTCAGGAGCCCTCACTTCTAGTTTGACCTCCAGCTAAATTGGTTTAGATAATATGAATAAACCAACCCTTTGTGTCCTGTCTGACTTTGTTGTAGTGATTTAATCGTGTTTCCAGATCTCAGCAATTATTTTGGTGGGAACACTTATCATAGCTGAAAGGATTGAAGGTCAGAACCACCAGGTTAAGCCCACACTCGTAATAAATTGTCATTAGCCCTCTTGCTGAGTAAAAGTTGCAGTGTTGCAGGCAAAACTTCACTTAACTTTCAAACCCTGTGTGCTGCGGAGAATTGGTGCTAATAAAGTTTTTAGTTTCTCCAGCGGGAGCTGTGTGAAGTCTGATAAATCTCCTTAGTTGATATTATTGGAGTCAGCTTTGGTTAAAGTGAAGACTGGAAGTGTGGGAGAGAGAAGACAGTGTGGAGGTATAAGAAGTACACTGAGCAGAGTTCTGTTGCTGCAAGCATTAGGCATGAGTGGGTGCAGAGTTGGCTTTTCATAATGACTGCTGCAGAAGCCACCACAAAAGGAATCCTAGCTAGTTCCTCTGGTGGACTGTTTACAGCACATTGCCTCGAGTGTTTCCATCTTGCCCAGAACCAAAAGCAGTTACCCTTCAATAGCTAACTGCAACTGAGTACCTGCATATCCTGAGATACAAACAAGAAAAAAAAACATTAGGCATCACCTAAAGGCTAAAATCACTTCCATTTAGTCAACTTAAAAACAATTCTTCTCATGAAGCAGCCAGATGGAGAATGAATTCAGAAAATAATGAAAACCTATGTACACTGTGGTGAGGTGGTGTTCTACCTTCCCCACTCTGTGCACCAGGTGCAGTTAGAAGGGGCGTGGCAGATGTCTTTATAGTCAGGCAGGTTGCTGTGTATCTTTGTACCTCCCGCTGTATGTCGGCTGTCTGGGTGGTTGCTCCGCTCATCTGAGATCCATGTTGCTCTGCTGGCGTAGCTGGCTGCAGCTGGAGTCTATTGCAGTGTGTAACTTCTTGCCTGGTTTTCACCTGCTGATCCGCTCCCTCCCTGGGTAGGCTGTGTCTCCACTCTTGCCCCCCCCCCCCATTGGCCACAACACTTTATTGTTCAAAGTATTTGCCTGTCTGCTTTCACTCATATATAAACTTAAGTGACATCCCATGCTTAAAGTGTAGGGTTTAATCTGATGTCAGAGCATTTTTTCCTGCAATACCTGTCATGGCTTGAGACTTTTTAGCCAGATCAGTACTTCTCAAATGGTGGGGCGATATTCATCCACTTTATTTATACTACTTCAGTAAACCAGCGAGCACTGTTGGCATCATATAAGGTGGCGTACCAAATAGGGGATTCCTCAAATGATGTCAAATTACTAAATTAGGAGCATGCGTTGCAGCCATCTTCTGGTCCTACAGGCAGAGCAGTAAATCTTGAATAGTTTACTTGTTTGGGTCAAATAGTGAACAGATCTGTCCTGAATATTGAATCCTGAATATATAACACCGCTGCTGCGTCGGTATCTGCTGGAATGACTAGCGACATGATGATCATGATTATATGAAGGGATTATTTTTTCCATTGATTTTCCAAAACCCTGAAGGGTTACAGAGAAATGTCAGTGTTGGATACAAGCTTTTAACTGAGACGACCTTACTGTGGAATCGGACCAAAGACACCTAAATGTGGTCTCAACATTTCCTCGGTCATAAGGAGCCAACACTTGAACATCCAGACCTGAAACCAGTGACTGCAGCATCTGTGCAGGTAGGCTACGTTTATTTGGCTTTTTCTCAGTGGCTTTAAAACGTCATACAACCCACGAGGGGTGTTCGTGTCAGTTTCAGTGTTGCATTTAGTCCGCTTGTTATCAACAAATTTGGACTTGTTTTTCTCTAAAGTCACTTGTAACTTTCATGAGTTGGCGGTTGTGATTTCTTGGGGTTGTTTCTGAACGTGCAATTGCTTATTTGGGCTTGTTTTTCTTTTTTAGACCAAACACCTTTCTTCTAGTTATCGTGCCATGCAGCAAGAGAGCGGGGCTCAACCTCCCCTCACCCACAACAACTATTTTACAAGCAATAAAATCCGTGTGTATAAATACCTTCTAAATACATGCATTTGTGATGATTAGAAGCAGCGTCTTCCGCTTCTTTTAATGCATCAAGTCGATTCTTTCTCACAGTGATCTTGTTTGTATGTGTGTGTGTGTGTGTGTGTGTGCGCGTGCGTATGTGTGTGTGAAAAGCAGACGGGATCTGAGTGTCTGATTACAGCAGGATGATTGACTGTTTTTAAGTCTATGTTCAGCAATTAGCTCTGTAATAAATTAAAACATAAGCCTGCAATAAAACATATATATTTTCTTAGAATCAGCAGGAATTCTACACAGATTCAGCGAGTTTCTTACTTGAGTTTGATCCGTTGTGAGAGAGGAGAGGACAGCCTCTGCTATCTTTCTACTAACACTGCTTTCCTTCTGCTCATTTTGAGGCCTCTACATTTCAATCAACATTTCAGCGGTTCTTTGCTGGGTTTCTCCATTGAGGCAGGTTGAAATAAAGCTCCTGGGACATCGTCATCCTCCAGAATGATTAGTATTGCAGTTGTTGCAGATGTAATTTGCTCTCTTCCTGTCTGACCAGCCAGGAAACTGGGCTGTCTCAGGAAAAATGTGACATCATTTGAGAACTGCCCCGTTGCTCTGTGCTAAAAACCTCAGACTAGCAGAGGAGCTGATACTGACTGCAGCATTAGACATGGTTTATGTCTTGCTGGATGACGCAAGAGGTGCAAAATATAAACTATCCCTTTATCCAATGATACTGTCCCCCGACATATAAATGATATTGCTACTGATCTTCAAGAAGAGCTGGTTGTGAGACTCAAAGACAAACGTTTTGCCTTACAGTTGGATAAAGCCACTGACAGCAACAAAGAGTTTATTACCTATGTATGTGGTGATATGACAAACTCCCTGTGTGAGGATCTATTTTTTTGTAAATATGTCAGTATAAACATATTTACAAGTGTGAAGTCACATCGAAATTGACTTTTTATTATGCAAATTGCACACACTTTGATACTCTTTAGATGTTTTCCTTTAGATACTTAAAACAATGTTAATAATGTATTCTATTGTGAGAATATTTTTCTTTTTCTTTAATGATAAGAATACAATATTATGCAGAGATGTAGCCTACTTACGCCTAACACAATTTGTATGTCTAATAAGAATTTTATGGACAAATCATAGATACAGAAAGTGAGTGGAGTTTTTTATTATTATTATTCTATATATTTTTGCTTTTGGTGGGGGGGGGGGGGGGCTGAAATGCTTTCTTCTTCCTAGGGTAGTAACAAAAAATTATTGAGAAGCACTGAGCTGGACCAAGGTGTGGACAGGTGCTTGGTGGCGACATGGTTGGTGGAAAACTTTATTGATGAAGCCGAAAACTTACAGAAGTTAGAGAACATGGAAGGTTGCACATGGAGCAGACATATATGAAGCAGGGAGAACCACAACCAGGCAATGAGAGAACAACAAGGCGAGAATTACAGGAAAATATGGGAGAAACCAGCACAGAAAGAAAGAAGCAGGCTGCTTAAATACAGAAGACGAAACAAGAGAAAAGCATAGGGAACAGGTGAAAGAAACACAAGTAAATACAGGTGACAACAGAGAGGAATGAAAGCAGAAAGCAGTAACAGAACAAGGAGGAAACACAGAGATAAATCAATCAGAACAAGACACCGAACAACTACAGAATTAATGAACAGAATCCAAAATCCAAATCACAAGGCAAAAACCAACACCAAAGGATAATAAAGCCAGGAACTCAGAACCAAACAGATACCTGGAGATCGAGACATTGCCAGCTTCCACTCTTCTGAAAAAAGGCAAGTTTAGCATAGAGGAGAAATACCCTTGATTTTCCTTCAGTGGGGAAATTATGTTGTAGCAGCAGCAAGGTGAAACATAGAAGCATGCAGATACACACAAGATTATAAATATTCATAAAAAAAGACTGTACAGGTTTACTCAATTTACAACACAAGAAAAATAATGAATTGAATGCTCAAAAAAAAAAGAAGAACAACTGAGTAGGGTGATTCAAGAACTGCTAAAAAACATCAGGGACTTAAAGAATTTACTGAGTTCGTTAGGAGTGGCGATGGAAATAAAGTTTAACAGCTGCTGGGTGTAAGGATCCTTTTCCTTCAGAAAGGAGCGTTACCTGAACTGAAGGAGCTCTCCAGCTCTGCAGCAGCTTCATGCAGGGGGTGTGTTTATGGGAATTTTTTATTTCAATTTCAATACCGTTCCGTTTCTTTGTATAGCAGCAATTCACAACACATGTAATCTCAAGGCACTTTACAAAGTTGGTTCAACTGAATGGTTAAAAAGTCTTCTATCTAAGGAAAGAGTCAATGACTCAGGTAATTTATTATTGACTTAAAATGATAAACTCAATAAGAAAAAAGCTATTAATAATATTATTTGTATCCACCATACAGCATTCATCTGTCACTTTTCCTAAAAACAATAGTCTGGGTTATTCAGTGTCATTCAGCAACAGAAACGTAGAAAGAAGGCAGAGGGAGAAACAAACTCCTCTCATTCAGATAAAACAAATTGTCTTTCCCAAACATTCGGTAAACATGGAGCTATATTTGGCCCACTGTCGTTGCTACTACCATGTGTCACTGCGGTACCAGCGGATGTGTTTCATTTGCAGTTTTGTAGGCACCATGGCCTTATCTTTAGATGCAAAGTGATGATTTTGAGAGTATTTTTGAAATGTGTTTAGTTAATATAAAATTGTTTTCAATCCTAATGTATTAAGTTTGAATACATTAATTCTGACAGCACCACACTGAAAATGTACCTAAATTCCCCTTCTTCATCATGCAGTTACCAGCTAGAAGCTGGCAGACAGGAGTTCTACTGTTTTCTGGCCCTGCCCGGCACTTATCTGTGGCTCCGATGGAGTTCCCTCTGATGCTTGTCCCTCATCAGGTTCATTTTATTACAAGAAACCTAATTCCTGTTACATTTCAACAGTACTGAAATTTTCTTGGAGCACTATAGAGAGCATTTTGTGCCACCGCGGATCTTTGTGATAGGCGGGCAAGGCACTGGGGAGGAAAACAGACTTTATCCAAGTAATAAAAACAGGGCAAGAGGTCAGTGGGGTTTACACTGCCACCACCCCAGACATTACAAGCTGACCAGCTGAAGCGGAAGGCAAGCACCATCAGAGCCGACATAACTCACCCGGGACATTCTCTGTCTGTCACCTGGAAGGAGATACTGCATCCTCACAGACCCACAACCAAACATAGGGACCAGCGGTTAATGCCTGATTAGTGGAATATGACCACATCTGGGTAGCTGTGCAACAATACCATAATGCTGATTACTTATCATTCACTGGTTTTTAACTGATTTTAATCGCTTGATTATATCTAGGTAACACTGCACATTTGTGAAGAAGCTGAAAATAATTTGGTTGTGGGGTAACTGCAATAACGATAAATAGTTGTGGTTTGTTGCCGTAACTCCCAATCTTATTCTCTGTCAGTACCCAGCTTCTTTTGGGTAATTGTCTAAGCACACTGCTTCCTATCTGCCTGTGCACAGCATAGAAAACACACTTTGCACTCAGTTGTGCCTTCTTTCAACCCAACACACCTGGCATTCTTTAAAGGGGCCTTGTCCCCATGCTGCTTTTCTCTGTTAGTTCATTAACCTGTCAGGCTAATGACCCCCAGACCCACAAACCCATTCTTGGCA